>UXGD01000563.1:0-54121 GCA_900474315.1 Torymus auratus | reverse complement strand
ATTATATACATTGTAGCCCTGAAGAGGGGAGTACCATAAAACTCCCTAAACGTCGGCAAGTTAATAAACGCCAATATCTTAACAATCTTGTTCGTCAGCGTCCGCCTTTTTTATTCATACATTGAATATCACGAACGATTACCTACACATAAAATTCATTTGACCACAAATTAAACACGTCAAATTCGTTTCCATAATGTACACAAAAATATATAATAGTTAGAAAATTTGTCTATTACACTGTGGGTAACTTTTTTTTTTACCAAAGTTTTTACATATACATATATACTTTACTTGCAAAGTTTTTGATTGAAAAAGTTCCAAGGCGTATACAATTTTCCCTCAACCCTGTGCGGTAATTGAGAAATAAGTCGAGAATAACTAACACATTTATACTTTCTCGCGAAAGTAATCAAAACTATAAACCATAAAAGTTCCGAAACACCAGGCGACGCATGCGGGTGATTCGTGTCTCCGCGATATTAACCCCAAGAGGCAAGAAAGCCAATAATAAATTACAATATAATTGCATAAAATTACACGCGGCGCTTTATTTATAACGCGAGCCATCTACATGCAAATAATCCAGATCAATACACGGTGGAAATGAGAAAAATAATGATTGATAAAGTATACGTCTCTATATGCTGTCGCGTTTGCGCGAGAATAATAGATTCAGGAGCTATCGACATCGAGAGAGGACGAATGCGCACACATAAATATATAGGTACGCGGCTTACGTCACGCGCGCGTGCAGTTGTATATTGCCGCGTGACGTCATTGCGCGCGTCGAGCCATTTAAACTCACCGAGCGTGTACGTACTTTGAGGGCAATATATAGGGCATAGAACTCGAGGATTGACGAAAATCGACTAAATGATTTTCTACGACGTTGTTCGGCGACGACACGAGATTGAGTGCGATGATGTAATTGTTAGAGGGATGAGATTTTTTGTTATCTTTTATTCATAAAAGCGCGAGATGAAATTATTCGTTATCGAGATAGTATAGAGCAGAGACGTTTTGTTGATTTAAATAAGTGGACCTGTTATTGGAGCGAAACGTGGGTTTTGTTAATTTCATTTGAAGAAATAACAAAGCATGACGCGCGAGTATAGTTGTTATAAATTGAAGTCGGTTTGATTTTATCTCTTGCATGAAGATTTTTCTGAAGAGGAAAGTCAATTGATATTCATCAACTATTGAATAAGCTCTATCATTGGTATACAAGTGCCAGGCGTATTGATTTATTTTCCCTTTTCGCTGTGGTTCAAGCAATCAATGGAATTCAAAGTTTATTAAACTGTTGTTATACATGCTTTGAGAATGATTTGATTAATTTTTACGATAGAAATTATTTCTAATAAAATATATAATGTATAAAAATGTTCATACTACGAATTAGCCTAATAATACAAATTTGAGCAATTGTGTCTAGTGAATATGAAATTAACGTCAAATATTCATGGGGATGAATGTACATTCAAGATAAATGGGATGAAATAAACATCAATGAAAATATAAAATGTTATTTTCCATTTGAAATGAATATTTATGAATTTATATACGTCGCATATTCAGTGCAATGTTTCAATTTATTTATAATTTCAGCAATTAAACCAAGTCCCTCTATACATTTATAATCCAATTGAATTAACTCTTTCACTGCTAAAGTATTCCTTTTCCCACTATAAATATAACAACAAAACCCAGCTAAAGAACAATCCACAATTATACAAAATCTAAACCCCCCCATCAAGGCCAAATCACGGTGCACCCCTAGGCCACCAGCAATCCCCGCATTTCACTTGACAAACGGCACCTGCAGTTATATTACACCTCCTGCGTCTAAACAATACACCTCCCCCCTTCTAATTTCCATTCCCCAGCACGCGAAAACTGCCCTATGCGAGTGCAAGGCCGGTAAGGTGCATTCGCTTAACGAATGCAGGCCCACGTTTCGGAACCTCGGCGAGGGTAGTACGAAAAATCTCTCCCTTTTTCCCACCATATAACGACTGTAGCCCTGCGGGCCATTCTGCGGGGGCGCGTATATATATATCGGAATGCACTTGCGCGTGCGATGGAATCGGGCAAGTTCCGACCAGCAGGGCGTATATTATACATCCCAGGTATATATAAACGCTGTCCTAACTCTCTCGAAAAGCAGGTCCAAACTCGCCCGCAGTATAAGCCCTTTTTTCAGTGCGTGTATACGTGTGTGTCTATAGTATACAGAGAGAGAAAGAGGGGGAGGACTCGAGGGACGATCGCGGAGAAGAAAAGCGTAGGAAGAAGGCCTACTGAAAGCGGAGAGGAGAGCTGCCAAGGTGCGCGCTCCGAAAAGTTCCCAAGCCTCGGTTCCCAGGGCATCTTGACATCTGTGAGGGTGGCAGCTGCAGCTGCTCGCTCGCGGATCGCGCGGGTGTGGGGGGACAGAGAGTGGGGGCGAGCGAGCGCTCGTGTATAAAACCTCCGGCTCTCCTACCACTGACGGTACTACCGCTCCGAACGCCAACCAGTGCACATCTATAGCAGCAGCTAAAGCACTACTACCGACGTTCTCTGTGTTAATATTGTGTGTTAGTGTGAGGATATATATATATACCCTCAGTGTCTCTACCTCTCTGTCTGTGCGAACGTGTCGGGATCGATCTCACTCGCTCTCCGGCATTCCACAAGTGTAGCAGAGTCTACTACCGAAGCAGCAGCAAGCCAGGTGTTACATACCAGCCAGCGCTCGCTCTTACGTTCACACGTACATCTACTACTACTACTACAGCACCATGATGTTCAAAAAGGCGCTGTCCAAGTCCGGCAGGAGAATCCTTCGGGTAAGCATTCAATTCCTTTGACAATAGAGATTATATCCCACCCTCTTCGTTATATACATTTTTTTTTGTATATACAATGGAGAATCGAAATCATTGTACGCCGATTCTCCCTTTTTTTTATTATTATTACACTCACCCTCATAAATCTCAGGAAAAATCTAAAACACGATTGTCTAACGTTCTCTTTACCATTTATGATTACAGGCGATCAAAAAGATCTCAGCCCCGAAATCCTCCAAGACTCAGTACCTCGAGTACGAGTCGCAGAATCTGCAAAACCAGAAGCAACAGGAGAAACTCCAGCAACAACGGCCTCAGCAGGCACAGCCTCAGGAACAGCCGTCAACCTGGCGTCAGCAGACAGAGCTGTACTTCGACCTCGGCTCAAGTTCCTCCCTGCCCAGTCTTGTAGACGCCAAATCCGTCGACACCTTTGTCACCTACGTCGGCAACGATAACATCTATCCGGAATTCTGCTGCTGCTGTCATTGCGACGAGCGCGATGAGAATGAGCGCAACGAGAACCTCGAGAACGAGATGATGCGGTGAAGTGGAGAAAGATCATAGAGAGAGATTGGTGAAGATGGCCAGGCGAATGATGATCTCAAATGCATCGATTGTGATATGTGTACGAGGGGGCTGGCTCTCTCTCTCTTCAGAGGCGATATCCTACCAACGCTTTTAATTTATTCGACAGCAGCAGCAGCATGAGACAGTAGCAGAAGAGGAGTCGCCCAGTACGCAGTATCCATTGTCTTCCGTTAGTTTTTAAGATTAATTTTATGGTTTCTTCTTCGTCCGTGTGCGTGCGTGAAAAGTGTGACCCGCGCCGTCGTGCAAGACGGGTAAGAAGTTTAGTACAAAAGATATAGAGCGCGCACACGTGAAACAGCAGCAGAATATGTGATTTTAGTTGTATCGTAATTTTTATTTTGTCCGTATATCATTTTTTTTTTTAGTTGATAATACAACGATATATAGACTTATTCGCAAAATCTCATTGTTATTAGTTATTTTCTTTACTTGTTAAGAGGTACTCAGAGCGTTATAGTATATACACGTCTTCACGGTTATTTTGTACGCAGATAAGGGACAAAGTAGCGACGGCTGAAGAGCGCATGTATATTGTATATTGGTGGGGGACGCGCACCTGTTATAAAACGCAGTGATATAGACGAATGTACAAATACTACTGTAAACTATTACTACTATTACTGGTATAATAACGAGAAAATAGAACCTGTATATGTCTGTGTATGTGTGTATATAGAGAGATGTCTATTGTGAGATGTTGGAGGTATAAGGCGATCTATCACTCGATAAGACTGTGATATGTAACTGGCACGCAAAGTTACTATATAATTTAAATAAACTCTATTTAAAAATATAATTATGATGACTTTGGTCGATTTTTTTACAACCCTCTTTTGTTCCTCAATCCTTCTCCGTTAAGATCCTATTGTCGTTTGAGAAAAATATTTACAAATATTTACTTTTAATTTAGAGTCATAAAAACGTATAATAGATTTCAAATTACTTAAAAAAAGCAAAACATGGAAACAATAATAGAAAGTATAGTTTGTTTTTGTTGAAAGAATTACATAATTGATTCAATTCACTTTTCCTACTCTTATTCATTCTTATAAAAAACTTTTTAAGAGGCTGTTGAATAATTGAAAAAAAGAAAATGAAAACATTAAGATTTCACGAACCTCAGTATAACAGTATACACATATCCTATGAATTAATGAAGTTGTCAAGAGATTTCAAGGTCCTCCTATGAACCGCATAAGTACCACGTGTATAAACTTTTATCGATCGGAGGCAACCTTACGGGACTCCTCGAACCGCACAAACCAACTTTGTTTCCATTTTATTTTCTGCAACCTTAATTAGTCTATTTTCAAACCTCGCGTATATACAATTTTACTTATCGACGCGGCAATTACGGCTAATCCTTGGTTCCATTGTCTCTTCCGTCGCACGCGAAAAGTAAAAAAAGAAAAATTTCGTATGCACCGAGGTAGGCGGGCTCAATTATATCGCATGTACGCCGCGCGTAAAACCAGTTTCGTTCCCTTTATCTATATACGCGGCTCTCTAACGACTCGCGTATATGTTAATTTTCGTGTCGCAGTAAAAAAAAAGAAAGAAATAACGTAGAAACGTGAAAAAATGTCGTCGAGGGCGGCCACAAAAGACGTAATATTCGAATGGGACGTATATATGCGCGCGCACGTGCGTCGTATCCATTGTCGGGTGTGGAATATGAAAAATACGCGTGTGAGAACGGACGTAAAAAAATCTATTAAAATGTTTGAGAAAACAAAGGGCGAGGGCTGCGTTTTTGGATTTCTAGTCGGTCCTAATGGTCGTTACGCGTTGAAAACAATAAGAAAATATAACTAATTGGGCTCGTCTTCTTTCACCACGTGGGTTTTGTTATATAGGATGTGGAAGTAGGGTGGTGTATTCATAAATAAATGTCAAACAGTTTGCTTTATGTATGCAACTTCGATTTTTCTTTTTATTTTGTCAAAAAAACTGGCATTGCAAAAATATCATATACTCGTTTTATTGTCTCTGTTTCGTTTTGTCTATACTGTTTTTTTTTTTTTTTTTTTATCTCACACATTTTTTTTCCATATTTGATATATACGCATACGATGTGACACATCACGCGTATATATCATCGAAATGAATACAATTCCTGCGCAAAACTGGCATCATGTGTATATTACATATAAAATCAAATAGAAACACTGACTCGTCGCTTCTTCCCGCGCAATAGTACACAATACAAATACACATATAAAAAAAATCGTCGCCGCTTCACACAAAGTCAATCACAAAAAATCTATAATATATATTTACAATCAAAAACTCGGGGGGGCATTCAATTTTCATCAATTTATTCTTCAATCATCTTTTCGCATGGTAATAATAATAATATGTACACTATACAAAATACTCGCTCTACGCGTATAATATGTAAAAAATAAATATATCACTCTCATTACAAGGTACTAGTATATGACTATGTTGTGATATCACAACCGGATTGTGCGAGAATTCATCGCAGTTACACACACACGAGCGCGTGTGCGCGCAAAATATATATATTTGGTTTGTCCCCTCTCACTCTATAATCTTCATCATTCTTTATTTATATACCTGAGATTTGGATTTGACTTCTTTAGGCCTAGTGTCAGCACTATTTGGTATTGTTTGGGTTCATTTATCTCCTCTCAACTATTGGAAGTATATAATAATGGATCCTCCGCACTCACCACACTTTTACAAGGAAGATTTTTCTGCTCTCTCTCTCTTACGCAGGTATACACACTATATAAATCGAACTTTCGCGATACCTATAAATTGTACTCAAATAAACTCATCACAACATCCCGCGTCAATACGCGAGTTCAGCACCCCATGGCCTGTACGGTTGTTTTCCATGCTGCTGCGAGTGATGCGCCGCGTACTGACTACCACCGTACTGTCCTGGGGCTGGGTACTGGCTACTAGGTGGCCAGGAAGCCGCCTGGAGGTTAAGGTTCCCCGTCGCCGACGACGTCGCCTGTTGTTGCTGTTGCTGTTGTTGCTCGTAGGCTGACTGATTCGTGGGTGGTGGGGGCGGAGGCTGCTGTTGGTTTTGTTGCTGCTGCTGGGAATTGGGCTCACGATGGAAACTCTGGAGGTGGGACAGGAGGCGGAGGCGCAGAGGGTCCCGCTCGTCGAGACCCTCCATGGTGACGAGGTACCGGCCTACCTCTGCCGCGCACTCGCCCCAGCCTACCGCGTGGTAGTCCATTGCTAGCTTCGTACTGTCGTAGCCTTCGGCGCCTGGAATATCCAAAAAATAGCGAGAGTTAGTTACGTGTAATTGTGTAACGTGGGTTAGTATATATAGATTTTTTTTTCTTTGTGGGGTGATACGCTTTGTACTTGCTTAGTGGTGAATTGGTATATACTTTTAACTATACTAAACTTAAATTTTTAAATCTCACAATTATTTCACTATTTTATCTTTACACTCACACGCGTCAATATCCACTCATTACGTATATATATACCCAATCGCCTCATTACGGCCATCAATAACCCTCGCCAAACTTTTCCTCCTCCTCCTCCTCTCTCTTTCTGGGTCATTAATTCGGCGTGTCGGAGCACAGCCACGCAAAATCCCCGCTCGCGAGATCGCCAAGTATATATTCCCAGGGCAGAGAGAGCGGCAGATGGTCCGAGAGTGAGCCGAGCAAGCAAGGTGCAGCCGGCAGCGAGAGAACGAGCGCATGAGGCAGGTAGGTAGCGTGGGAACCCGTTCGCACTGTGCGTGAGTGTGTAGGTAGGTCCCCCCGCGCGTGTAATGTCCCACTAATCGCCGTGTAACTGGAGAGAGAGGTGGAACGGGGTAGTTCCTTGGTTGCGGAAATGCTATTGATGTGTATAGGTGATATTATACTGAGGACGATGGGTTCTATGATATTTAGGGGGTGTATAAGTGTACTTGGAGCTTTTATCGGGAAGGAGATGATTATTATTGCGTGGGTCTGAGAGGTTGCCGATGGGTATGAGGAAATTCTTACATAGACGATGTGTAAATAGGATTTGAAGAAGAAAAAAGTGGAATAATGGTATGTATTGATAGAACGATGTTCTTGTTAGCGGTGTATATAGGAGACCCGTAACAAACTTGTCAAAGTTGGAGAAACAAAAAATTTACTGTCTCCGAGAATCCTTCGGATTGTACATCCCCGCTGATGTTTTGTAAACTGTACCAGTGGGTGATCTTGAAAATTCAATTAACGTTCGGAAAAAGTTCGAAGAATTTGACGAGCATCGCATCGCGCCGTGGGAGCGAACCAATCCACCCACGACGTGTGAATTTTCACCCAAGAATGACCATATAAAAGAAAAGCTTGCATCCTCGGACACAAAGACGTACAGAGTCGTCACTCGCTGATTTTCCCCCCTCGTCCGAGTATAAGAAAAGCCCCATTACAATACATATAGCGCCTCCCGAAAAGTCCCGTATATAGGTAAACCACTGCGCGTGTGTATAGCAAACCCTGCATATTACACACACAGAGAGAGAGGGAGACACAGGCGGTGGCCCCCCGTATATACAAGCGGGAGGCTCACTCGGCGCCCGTTCCCACAGTGGGGCGGACATCTGTCCCTCGGCGCTCTGCTCGCTGCTCCCCCTTCTCTCTCTCTCTTTCTTCCCCCTCTCCGGTACTCCCTCGTGATGCGTATATACTACACGCACGCATCATCGGCAGCCCAGGGAATCGTGGGAACGGCCTGTGTATACTACCTCGGAAGAGTTCGTCTTGACTTCCTGCGCGCTTCCCACAGGGTCCAGCACCTGCTCTCTCTCTCTCCCTGCCAACTCTTCTTCTTCGTTCGTTCGTTCCCACATCGAGCGAACAGGAGAGTGAAAATTTGGAGGGAGAGAGGGAAAGTGCGAGTGAGTGGATATTTCGGAGATCGCGTTACGTGGAGGAGGGAGGGGGTAGTCGCCAACAGGTGTCTTCCGCTGAGAACCGAGACACTGAGAGAACGGAGGGTTGTGTGAGAGAGGGAGTTTGTTTGTAAACAAGACCCCTGACGGTCAGGGAATGAGGGTGGGGGTGATAAGGGATGAGAGAGGAGTTTTTTTGGAGGGAAATGGATAATTTTCTTATCGGTGTAATGAGGTAGGCTTTTTTGAGGAATTTACGATGTTTGTGTGGATTTTGAAGGTCTCTTGGTTTTTATCGCGGCCGCGTGTTGTGATAAGAGCTTGGAAATATATTTTTAATTTTTTTTCGTTATACTGATAAGCGGTGTTTAGTGGTCTTCGATCGTTAACTGATATTTTTGTGCTTAAATAACTTTTTTTTTCAATTTTATAATTTAAATGTTATTTATTTATTTATTTTTAGTTTAAAGTTTAAAAATTTAAATTTAAAGTTTAAATTTTTGATACGTCTACAATCATGTAAAATTAATGCAAATTTTATAATTTAAATGTTATTTATTTATTTTTTTTTTTTGAGTTTAAAGTTAAAATTTTTGTTACGTCTACAATCATATAAAATTAATGCAAAAAACACTGACAGTTCCCGTCATGAAATTAGCAATCCGGGCTATATTATTTGCGGCGCCCGGTACAATAATCCCGTATGCGCATAATCATGGCTAGAAAGCCGCGCGTACAAGATCACGCGAACGCTGCTATCATTAAAAATCAGTGCGCGAAGTCGAATGCGAAACGAGCGCTAACTAACCCTTTCGGCCGCTTTATGATATGTGAGTCATAAAAGTGCGTGTCGTGAATTTCGACGATAGTTGCAGCAGGTATATTGTCTGGCCGTCGCGGAAGTAAGATTATTGCTTTTAAGATAACAGTTTATGAATAATATAATAATAATGTACAAATTTTATATTTAATCTGGTTATCAACGTTATACTGCGTGGTAGAGAAAAGGAAAGACAATGATTTTTAAGCTTTTGCGATGCTATACGTACAAGCACGATTTAATTGTCATTATTATTTATATTCGTATTTAAATATTTCGCCAACTTATCGGCTTTCAAAAGTTAACGTCGCATTTTATCATTATAAAAAAAAATAGAAAGACTATACCGCAAATTTGTTATTATTAACAACAACAACAATTTTTGATCCACATCATCATTCCTCATAAACCATCTTCACCCAAAAACCTTTTACCAACCCCTATCACTAATTCACATCTTTCCCATGGTACCTAATCCCCGCAAGTACAAAGCTTCCCCCGCAAGCTCCTCATCACGTAACTATCTCTCACCTTTGTTCCTCAGCGTCCTGAGATGCTCGACGGTCAACTGTAGTATCTCAGCTTTCTCGAGCTTGCCGCTATGTGGATCACGTGCAGCCGCCGGCACGAGCCGTCGAAGCTCGCCCAGCGACGCGTTGATCCTATCGCGGCGCTTCTTCTCGATCATCCCGCGGCGGCGTTTGCGCGACGTGTGCTGGCACGAATCGCCACCGGCGCTCGGTGAGCTGCACCTGGAAATCGTGAATCGAAGGTGTTATTGTATGTACAGGTATATAGAGCTTTTTTGAATGCGTATAAGTGAAAATTAGTCGTGAAATAGGTGTGTATTTTTTTTTAGATAAATGAATTCACACGATATCTTTGAATTTAGAGAGGCGAATTCGGACTGATTTTTGTTTTGTTTACGATTGTTATAAACAATATCGCGTTATTTTGTTTTTTCAATATAATAGTTAAATGAAAATACAAGTGAGAGCAGTTAAGCTTCTTAGAAAAAACACCGCGGGAACTAGTATACCACATCAAAGTCGTCACGCGAGTCTAGCTTCACTACCGGTACCAGCCACTCGCTATGATTCCCACGGTGTCACAGAGCTTTCGCCGACCCACTACACGTTTTTTTTATAATTTCACCATTTCCATAATCACTTTTCCACAACCAACAATATCACTTGTACATTCCAACCGCTATACCGATGATATACACTGCACGAGCTTGCAAGCTCCCTACTATAATAGAAGAAAAAGTGGTACTCACGGTTCCTTGCCGCTCTCCTCGCTGAACACATCGTCACAATCAGAGTCGCTCATAGGCCTCTTGACACCGCTGCTCCTCTGCTGGTGCACATCCTGAGCTCCGGTATCCTGTACCGGCTCATATGCCGGATGATGATGCGTGGACACCGGCGGCGGTGGCGGCGGTGGTGGCGGTGGCGGTGGCGGTGGTCCATAATGATGATGCGTCGGTGGCCAGTGGTGCTGAGGATGGTACGGATGCAAGGCCGCTGGCGGGGGCGTCAACTCCGAGGACAGCAAGGTGCCGGCGTTGTCCTCGCTCCTTCCTACCACTACGCGCCACATCTTTTCCTATTATCTATGTCGGTATGTATATGCGAATACACGCACTTTGTCTTCTGGCACTTCCTTATCTCTCTGCACGCGCGAACACGTGTCTGCAGCCGCGTGTTTGCGACGGCGGCGGCAGTCGTCTTCTTCGTCGGCCTCGTCGTCGTCGACGTGTGTCGCGGTCGCGTGCCGGCCAACGTATGTCGTGTGTGATGCACGCTCACTCGCCGGCAGCACACGACCTAAACTCAACTCCTGCCGGCCTGCCTGTGCCCCCCTCCCTCCGCCCCTTCCACCCGACGGTCTGTGTATATATATGTAGCAGAAGCCCCGTATCGTGGGAACCGCTTCGCGCCCCGCACTCTCACCCCGCGTGTGCGCGTGCGGCGGGACAAAGCGGAGAGCGAGAGAGCAAGAGAGAGAGAGAGTTTAGCAGTGGGTATGGATGTGTGTGTGTGAAGTTGCAACTCCCACTCTGTCTCTCTCTCTCGTTCACTGCTGCTCTGTAGCACGATGTAAGGCTGCGGGTTGGACGGTGATAGGAGGTGGGGGAGAGAGGAGGTGGTGGGTGATGGAAGGAGAGAGAAAAAGAGAGAGAGAGATATGGTGCAGTTATCAGGGATTTTGGGGAGATGGTTGTTTAACATTTTTTATTTTTTATTTTTTTTTTTTGTTGAATAAACGTGCGAGATGCTTTTACATAGAATTTTTCCATAAAAATTATATAATTTTTTTGTTATTTTTGTTTTGTTTTTTAAATTTTATTTTTACGAACATAAATGCGTAATTTTTTCTTTTCAACTTTTTTCCTTCTACGATAAAGTAGACGAGAACCCTAATTAACTCCGCAAGCAGCTTAAAAATAAAAAAGCTCGACGTAATAACTCAAGTATCGCATAATACTCATACGACTCAAAGAAACCCATATATATATTATATATACGACACTTTACAGTCCCAAAAAAACAGCTTTACCTTTTTTCCAAATAACCGTAATATAGTCCCATACACACACACACACTTGTCCCGTTACGCGGCCACGCGCTCTATCCCGTACAACACATCCTCTTCTTTTTTTCTCCCCAAACCTGTGCACTTGTACGCGGCCACGGAGGGAAAAAGCTGTGTTTTCTTGACCTGCCGTCGCTCACATACACGCGCCCACAGTATATATATATAGATAATAAAGTACGACTGGCCGAGCGCGCTCGCACGTTCCGCCGTGTGCCGCGAATTAAGTCGCGCACGCACGCTGCACGCGCGACTCGACGATGTTATTGAGATGTGTGAATGCGAGAGATGATAAGAGAGCGGTTTAATTCGGGCTTGATTGATTCGAGGGATGCGCATTGCGATGTGATGTGTGTGTGTGTGATGAAATTTGGTAGGAAGAAGGGGTTCAAATATAATATATAATTGATTTTCGATTGTTACATTTCAATATATTTACTTATATGTTTTATTAAGTATAAGCGAAGTTTCAATTATTGTTAAACTAAATATATTTTATTGTAAGACATATTTGCAAAATTTAGACAATACAGTTATCTTAAAATTAGTTAATTAAAAAAAATAGGTCCCCCCTTTTCAGCAAAAATTTTCAACCAATCCTCATACCGCAAAAATCACGCGCGCGCTAACGAAATAATCCCTCTAATTGCCTCCGCGTCCACCCCTCTTTTCCACATACACGCGGTATATACTCGTTCGCGTGCGCACCCCATGGGAGAGACAGAGAGTGAGCGCCGCGGGGGGAGTGGGGAGGGGGGTACGTGTGCCGTGCGTGGACAATGAATGAGTATATAGCCGCACGCGCTCACACACGCGCCGCTTATGGGAAAACGGGACGAGGGACTAATCGAATGGTCTTAACTTTCTCGCGACGTGTGTGTGTGAGAGAGAGATTTTTGGGAGATTCTGGCGTATAGCAGTTTTTCAATTAGGTTGACGAGGTCGAGGGGGTTGATGTATGGTTACGAGGTGAGGTTTGGGAAATCGGGTGAACGTGGGGGTTGGGAATTTAATGTGTGGGATGGGGCTTTGTTATTTTGGCGATAGATGTAAGACAATGGTTATTATATAGATTGATTAGAAATGATTTTTGTAGTCTGGGAAATTGTAATGGTTTTAAGAATTTATAGTATTAAAATGTCTGCAAAGGTTTCGTTTCAGTTTGTATTAAGGGCCAGGATGTAACTAATTGGTAAAACAATTAAAATTCAATAGCACACTTTAAATATTTTTGTTTCACTTCGTAATCATAAATCGATTCATCGTGAATTCACATTTGCTATTTCTTTTAGCGCACCAAATACAGTTTTATAACTGAGAACTGCGCATACAAGTATGACGAATGCTGTAGAAAATGCATACTTAGAGTTCAAACAATTAAAAAAAAAAGATATGCGAAGCACATCGCTGCGATAAATTCTTTCCCGTTGTATAAGGTCATACAATAGACAAGAAAAATGTCCAACCATCAAAATGATTCTTGTGGGATTGTTTTAACCACACATCGATTTTCTTCTGGAAATTCTACATGGAAAGCATTATAATCGACATTAAGCTCCCATGAAAGACGCGAACAAATTTTTACAAGATAACAAAATAAAAGAGCTTTAATTTAAGCTACGTTATACATTTAAAAATCGAAAAACATAACAAAAAATGCTGAAAATCTTAAGAATTGCGTAAATTCACGAAACATCGCTCATTTTTTCGTACACTATACAATAAATTTTCCAACCCAGCCTATATATAATATAAACACGGTAAACTCAGCAAGCTTTTCAGCAGCTTTCTTCAACCCATCTATACAACATAGCCCAATCCACTCCTTTCACCATCTACACACGCACACGAATAAACAACCATCCCTACTGCGCAATTTTCCATCGCCGCTCGACAAAGCCGTCGCTCTCGCAGAGCACTTTGTCGGTATATATTATATACTCACGCGCTTCCGGATATATACGCGTACGCGTGCGCGCGCGTGGCGAGTCGCGTGGCGCGAATCAAAAAGCGGTACGAGCGCGCTCGAATATATATATCTACAAGTCGAGGCTGAATAAAGCTGGCTGGGTCAGATATAGGCTTTACTTTGTTCCTGGGTAAACAAAGTGGACGCGTCATTGTTTTTTAACTGCGCGAGGATGATGATGATGGAGAAGATTGGGTTTTGTTTGGTCCAAGAAGCTTTTGTAAAATTATGTGGTGGTGGTGTTTGCGCTCTGGTCTTGGCGCTCGGGTATTATTATCTGTTGGAGCAAGTGTATCTGTTATGTAGGATAGCTAGACGAAGGTCTGTGAATAATTTAGCTGGATGTCTGTGTATGAACTGGTCGAGTGAAAAATTCATGTCGTATACTGCTGGTTATAAGTGTTCTCGTTTCTCTTGGGTGTAATAAATTCGTCAAGGAAAATCTATAATATGGTGGGTTGGAGGTCGACGTTTTTAACTTCGGAAGGAGAATGATACACATAATGTTAGAAAATATATAGTCGGGTGGGAAGATGTGGGAGACCTGTCTCGGTGAAGCGCTGAAAATTTTATGGGCGCAAAATATCTTTGGAATTTATACATTTATTTTGCATTACAATAGCTCTTGATATCGCAAAAGAAACAGATTTTTTTATAAATCAAAGCGCGCGAGTTAAGACCTTCCGCGTATTTAAATTTGATGATGAAAATTAATGATTATAAAAGTAATAACGATAAGAGTGAGACCTCTTCAAAGATATACAGAATACGGTAGCAAAGTATTTTATATTTTTGGCACAAGAACAGAATTATGTCTTCTGACCTGAACGAATTTCGGTCTCGCTCAAGCATCAGATAAAGGGCATTTTCATGTCTAGCTCGAGAATAATATCCTTTTCAAGCAGTATCATAGCAGCATCACGCTTGACTCCCGAACAAAATAAAAGTTCGCACGGCGGTCAGTTATTGATTTCATCTTTCCTCGAGACCTCGCGTCGACATCTGCGACTTCTGGTGCATTAATTTTCTCTACGCGTAAAATTAACACTAGAAGCGCATGACAAATGGTCATGAAAACGTTCCCGTGTCCTTTTGGCCGCGACTATTTTCATACGAAATGGACTCTACTTATCGGACACTGCGCGCGCAGGCGAATCTGCATATGTTGCAGTGTATACACTCTCGTACTCCGTAGTGGGTAAAGAATAATAAGGCTGGTAGTGGTGGTCATCCATTGTGCTCATATTGATTGGAGAGAGGTTCTTGATTAAAATGATCAAGTTTGCGATATTGATGAATGGAAGTATTGTAAATTTGATTTGGCTTCCTGAAATTTTACGGAATAGGTAACCCTTATCAATTTAAATCGAAATTCTAAAAGTTTGTTGTGGATAGAGTAATGACGAATACATTAATCGAGCTAATTTTATTTTAACGTATAAAAATCATATTTGCACATAACAGCAGGCTACAGTTTTCTTAAATACTGCACGTATAAAGGCACACATTTCACAATAAAAATATTACAAATGTTTCCTTGTATATGATTCCGGAATACATTCGAAATTTTCATGAAGAGAAATTGAATAAAAAGCTCTTTTGGAAGATGTAAAAATTTCTGCAGAAATAGAAATATTTGCGTATACCGAATATAACTATCCTATACCCTCTAATTTTAAATCAGTATACTGATACTAAATCAGTGGTAAACTTATAACTGATAATCAGTAAATATTCACTACACCTATCAATTATAACTATACCCCATTACGTTATCAGTGCCTCCACACTGATTCAAATTCAGAGAGTAGACTCGCCGCACTCTTGGCACCCTTCCATATACTCTCTCAAAATGGGATCACCCAACCTTCATCCGCCGTAGCTCATTTCTCAACCCATCACCTATCCCTCCAACTACCCCTATATACCACACTCACCTCACCAAGCACACAAAGCCGGTTCCACCGAAAAACCCCCTGAAGCAGAAAAAGCCGCAACGCAATACTCTTCCAATATCCGCACGCGCTGCGCGCGGAAAGTCAAGTGGGGTAGAGGGTCAGCCGGGCACGTGGTCACTCACTCCCCTGGCGCGCTTGTGGATCGATGATCGCGCTCTGGTCACTTGGTCGCGCGACAACTGTCGCGCGCTGCGCCCCCGAAAAACAGCGGCGATAATTGCCCGGCCATTGTACTTTACGATTTGTTGTCGCGCCCCCATATATCCTGCCGGCCGATGCGGATTTATCGCGTATCGCGTTACGCGGTCAGTTCGGACGATTGTCCGGTTATTATTATCGCCGTCCAGGGGATAGGAGAGAGAAAGATGTGTTTGCCCTCGTAAATTCATATAAAGGCTGACCAATGCGCGTGAGCGGTCTCGTAGGTGTCGTTGTGCGAGGTTGTGCTTTTTTTTGCATTGCGGTTGGGTTACAAGTCGGACGCGCTGTGGGTGAACTGTATGTGGTTTCTTTTTTTGGGAGATGCGGTGTATGATATGTGCTTTGTCCGAAGTGGGAAATCTCCGTTTTTGGGTTGGAGAAATTAACGTACGTGGGTCCGAAAGTAACAATGCATTCACGGATTTAAGGGAAAAGCTGTCATCGATGCCGATGGAACGGAGCTTTTGCGAAATTTATCAGTGGTGGGCAATTATTTGGGTAGTAAGGCCAAAACGCTTTTGTTTCATATTAACAAAGTCTTAACAATAATAATGTCTCGCCGGTCTTCATTTCGTTACATTATTTCACAAATGTAGCATTATTATTATTAAATATTTGTAAATTGTAGTTATTGAATTATTGTATAGAAAAATTGAATTTCAATAGAGTCATTATTAAATAAATATTAATTGAATAATTTATAAGTATAATTGAAGAATATGTTCCGAAACTTTGACACGACTGTTCTGCTTTCGTCTCTGAACAAGACTAAACTGTCCTCCTTCCTGCCTCTTTTATAAGGGTGGGCCAGTTCAATAATTACTTTTGTCTAGAGTCTCAATCCATACGCTGTGACACTCTCATCGTATGTGTACATGTTGCTAACTAAAATAGGATCTTGTTGTCTGTCGAATATTCATCACATCTATTATGCCAATATCGAATACATTAGCTTAAATTGAATTGGTATTAACTAACACAAAATTTATTGTTATATACACAAACTATTGATATGAATTTGAGAATCAATGATATGCATATATTTTTGTTTTTAAATAAATAAAATAAGAATAAATATATATGAAAATAATGGAGTTTATGTACATTAAAATGATTGTAATTCAAGCAAAAAGGTGTAGGTACTTTAGAAATTATAGAAACAGATCGATGAATTAAATTTTTTTTTTATTTTAAAGCAGTTGTCACGAGCTAATCGGACATAAAAATCTCGACTCTCTCACACGTGCCCATCCATGTTTCGTTTACTATGTCAGAGGAGTAAACTTTTGAACCTCGTGTGACCTCTACTCCCAGCTTCTCTCTCTCTCTCTCTCGTGCGCGTCTGCGCTCTCTCCCGCTTTCGTTGGTGCACATGTACCCGCGACGGACACAGTAGCACTTTGAATTACAATAGCTTTCGACTAGAACCGCTACCGTCTCCCCTCTTTTTTTCTATTTTTTTTATCGACGTATTCCGTTCAACATATTGACGTTTTGAAAAAAGTACCGAAGGGATTTTTCGAGATTATGTTATGTTTTTTTTTCCAATTCAATATAGAGATCACATGTTAAATATTGAAATTTTGATAATGAATGTCTTGACTCTAAAACTGCAATGTTTATTTACATTATTGGTAAACTTACACGTGTGGTTTAAATCTCGCCCAAGATGTGAAAAAACTACCCTTTTACCAAAATAGCTTTTAACTGCAGTAATCGCGAAAAAAAAAATTTTCCGTAGTCGAGTTTTTCTCGGGATCTAATGACTAAAATAAGTTGAAATTCTTATGATACATATAGTTCTTATAATTATTACCCGTTGCCATAATTTTTGCGAAAGTTTTCAAGATTTCAGATTTTCAAATTACATTATTCATAGATTACAAACTATATCTCGAAAAGTACACAACCAAGTTTCGCAACCAATATTTTCATTTTTCTACTTACATTCTGATTTGTTTATGCATGATGTGATAGAACATTGAAAATTCCATACATATTTTATATTCACGTTAAACGTCAAATTTGATCTTGGGATGTATTCTGTTTTAAAAAAGATACTTTCTTCCGAATAGTTAGTCAACTATTTTGTCTTTAAAATCAATGAATGTGTAAAAAAAATCTTTTTTTATATTGTATAAGATATTCAGATTGTCGTTCGTTATGTGCATATTTTAAATCCTAATTCATTATCCGTACATTTACTAGTAAAGGATCAATAAAAAGTTTATAATGGTAAGTACCTATCCAGCACCCAAAATACCTATATGAGATCTAAAACTACAATATTTTTGAATTTGAATCAACTATTCATAAATCAAACAAAAGTTTAACTACAACTTATTTTACCCCCGTTTCAAAGTTTGTTTTCGAAAAAGTGAGCTAAGAAATCATACAAGTTTTTGAAAAATTACCGTACTATTTTGTAGATTATAAAAAGACAAAAATATCGTACTTTATGAGAAATGTTGTTTAAATTATGGGAAAATTTACTAAAGCATATTGAATAGTAAAATATTTTATAAACTGTATATTTTTTGTATTAATATAGATTAATGCGTAAAATTGAATTTAGGTAAAGATATTTTATTGTTTTTCGTTAAATAAGATAATTTGAAATAACAAATGAAATTTACTGATCTTATAGCAAAGCTAAGCACAAGATGTTGACTTTTCAAGTTTTTCTTATACAAACTCAGTTTTTGGAGTCCCTTCTTCGTGCATTATAATGTATGTGAAACTCATAGCAAGAGTGTCAAGACCGATCAAATGTAAATATATAAATAAACATTTGAAAACTTGGCGTCATCGATACTAAATTTCTTACTTACCTATGTGGAATTAATAGACATTTAAAGTTAAATTAAATTATATATGATATTTAAAATTATAAGATCCTTAACAATATTTCATGTTTGAGATATTTTACAGTCTCCTATAGTTTTTGCAAGACAGCATCTTAATTTTAACAAAAACCATATGTAATTTTTATGAAACTTTTTTTTCTCAGCGCAAGTGTTGTACGGCCATCAAATAATTCAACCAAAGAAATAAAAGAAACCTCTATTCTCCCGCCGCACCGTATAAAACAAAAAGCGCATAAATCGAATTCAATTGCCTGCGCGCACACCCGACCGAATCACGAACTTTCAACTTTCAACTGCCGCGCCGCGAGCGTCCCTAATCGATTACAGCCTCCCATCCAGAAAATAAAGAAATAATTGTCAATCATACATCCAGCGGGCCTTTTCACGCTCGTCCGACAACTGTACATATAACGCGGGAGTGAATTTTGACACGCGTCGAGTCTCGCGAGGGTGTGTCATTGCTGGGCTGCAAAAAAGCCATGTTTACGACTCGCGCGCGTCGATGAAAAACGTAAAAACTTTTCAATTACACTCTCGCGCCCTATGAGCAACACTATGCCGGCCACTACGAGTACACGTACACACACACACCCCAATCGTCATGGGGTAATTCGAAACGGCCGAGAGTTTCAATTGCGGCGGCAAGTGTTTTGAGCGAATTTAAAAAAAAAGAAGAAAGAAAGAACGGTGACAGCTGTCGGGGCGGACTTGACGGACCGGAACTTTCCCGTGGACCTATGTATACGCGCGGGGTGTGTGTGCGAGAGAGAAAGAGGGAGGAGAAATTGAGCGATCAAGGACTGCGCGGTGTATTAACGGTTTCGGTGCGGCTGATGATTATGTTCGCGCGCGATTCCCCCCCATGTGTAATACACTCGGACAGATTATTATTGTTCTGCGGGAGGCGGTGAATGTCACTTCTGACTTGTTTTCAAATCGAATCGAAAGTTTAATTCATTACGTTCGGTCACGGTTATTGTGTAATAAAGATTTCTGATTTTATTCCTTTTTTTTCTTTTAAAATGTATCTTACAGAGTTTAAAATCTTTGAACAATAAATAAAAATATTTATACAAAAATTTATTTATTTAGCTCCTAAGAAACTTTCATTATTTTAAGAAGAAAAGTGTAATTAATGAATTAAAGACTAAAATTTTATTTTAATACCTATAATTAACGAACGGAAAATCTCTAAGTTTATTTTGTTAAAATCGCGTTTCTGTCGTAAACTTTCAAAAAATTTATTTTGTTTCTTGTGAACGATTTTCGTCAGTACTGTAAGACTATTTTCTAAGACATAACCATTATTTGCTCGTGCCATGGCAAAGAATTTTGCTCTTCCAATTACAAACAAATCGCATCTTTCACAGCCTCCAAATTTTACACTAACTAGCTTCTAATCAACTCCTCTAAATAACGACCCTCCCGAGGAAAAAAAATCCTCGAAATCCTTAAAAATACAAAGATCTTCTACACACTGCACGAAAGCCAAACAATCTCCGCATCTCAACCTACTTCCTAAGAAAACACGCTTATCCATCGCACTAATCGAGACGACCCCCGGCGACATTCTTCGGTTAGCACGCACACTTGTGCGGGCCGCTCGCCACGTCGGGGTTGCGTTTTTCAGGTAGGCCTCCACGTATATATAGAGTGAAAACAGCCCTCGAAACACGATATCTCTCCCGCCGAGTGAGCGTGGAGAAAGGCACATTTCACGCACACGTGCGCGCCAGCCTCGGCAAGCGGATATGTGTGCAGCGTATACTGTGGCGACGGACGGCGGCGCCGGACGCAGATTCTTTCGGTGATTTAAGGAGGTGAAGTGATGGCAATGGGCCGTGCTGAGGGATTATTAATTGCTGTTGGGGTGGAGAGTGGAAGACGGTTTCTCGAGTTTAGGGGTTTCGTAGTGATTCTGCGGCGGTTTTTTGGTGGAGGGTTTTGGTTCAAGAATAGTAAAAAAATGTTAGAGGTTCGAGAGTATATAAGTAGTGGATTATAGTTTCTGTTAAAGTTTTATATTACTTGGGTATTTTGCTTATTATTAATGCACATAGTTTATAGCTCTAGAGTTTGATGAGAAATTACGAAAAAAAGTATCATGTATACTTAATTGCAAACTTTGATTACATTACGTATAAGCATATGCTTATACAGTAATGAATCTAAACCATTGAACGCGGTTGGATTATTTCCGCAGTGATGAACTACAGTGAGGAAATAATATCCATAACTAATAATTCGATTTTCAAAATGTTAATGAAAAATGAAATTTAATCAAGTGCAGTCTCGCGAACAAAGTAACCGTACGTTACACCCATCGATCATCGATTGAAAAGTTCAAAGCGATAACGTCGCGCCATACTTTGATCGATGACTCGTCAAAATGTAAAACTTCCATATCGTCCAGTATATCGATTCTATTGACAGGCTACTACATTATATTGTCGCCCTTTGAGGGGGACGATCGCGAGTCTGGGGAATTCAACAATAATCAAATTTGCAATCCGGTGAGATTCGTTTTTATTGAAAACGTTTATACAAGTTATAATATAATAAAATATATATTATTAGTCCTTTCTATAAAAAAAAAAAAAAAAAAAAATAGTCAAACGTAGTATACGCTAAATGTCCTTATAGTATTGTTTGGGATCCTCGCCACGATGGGAGTGTATGATGGCCTGCTGAGAGCTGCGTTGTACAAGTATCGGTGGCCTGTAACAATATCCTCATTGAATTCTCACGTATACACATGTATTATAATTACCATAAAATTATTATTATAGTGTATAAATAACTTTATATCATTTCAATTTACATTTTCTAGAATTTTTGCTTTATAAAATGTTGATAACTAGTTTCTGACGAGTTTTAGCTTATACAAATTTTTGACCCACTGTAAGTGGGAATATATTAAAATTTAAATCAGCAAAATGTACGAGGAAAATGATTTATAATACGCGTATTATAAAAAAACGCTATTAAATTCTAGTATTTCACATTACACTCCCGAATACAATTTTAAATCAAATAAAAATCATTAATTTCAGTAAAATTTCAGACGCTTCAACACTGAACCCACTCCACTTATAAAACCCACCTGCGTCAGCAACAGCAGCTCGTCCTGGGTGTCGACGATCTTCACCGGGAACGGCGAGCCTGGCACAAGTACACCGGCCCAGCGTACCTCGACCCTGTAATCACCAGGTTCGGTGGGGTCGTATCTGCAGAGTATCACGCGGTCGCGCTGGCTCTCGCGGTGCATCTCAACCCGAAAGGCGCCCTTAGGTCCACGCACGCGCACTGTCAGCTGACCGGCGCCAGCGCCCCGCGTGTCGCACAGAAAGCTGGATTGGTAGGTCGCCAGCACGCCGTGCTGGATACCTGGTCCGTACACGTTGACCTGCGAAGAAGGTGATGGTTGCTTATAGTGCAGGTGTCGACGGGGGATAGAGGGTTTTGGTTACTGAGTGTTGAGGTGTATATAGGGGGTTGGGAAAAACATCTGTAAGTCATCATTGGATTATTGGTGGGTTCGGGATGGTATACAGGTATAGGAAGGATCACTGGTTGTGGTAATGGGCTTGAGAATTGACGAGAGATTTATGGGAGAGGCTTTGAATTTAATTATTTGGTTAAGAAGTAATGGATTAACGAACCATAATACACTTTTGTCAACTGTAAAGTGTATGTTACATCTGCAATATTTTACTTTTCAACGTATTATTTTTGTAAATAAATAATGCAAACGTATAATTAAAAAGTTAAACACTTAAATCAAGTGTTTTTTTTTCATCATTCACTTTTTGAGGTACAGAAAATGAAATTTCCACTGCGACATTAAAATTATTTTTTCAGGTGTATAACTTGACTACTTTAAGGGCAGTATATGCTATGGTTTCACCTTGTAACTCCATACAAAAATCCGTACCCATCAGCGTTATACCCTCGACAACTACTCACCTTGCTCGCGTCGGGTGCGCCGGCAACCTTGAGCGTGAACGGCGAGCCTGGCACGTGCTCGCCCGCGTACTTTATCGTGAGCGCGTGCCTGCCTGCCTCCTGCGGCTTCACGTTTAACGTGAACGTTGCATCGCCGTGATCGTACAGCTCGCAGTAGGCCACCTTATGCGGACCCACGCAGTGGGCCGTCAGCTCGCCTGTAATTGCAGGTAATTAGTAAGATTAGCGTGTGACATAGGTGCGGCCGAGATACATTATGGGGGTGGACCTTTTTTTTGAAGCGGCTGAAATGTGATCTCTAGGAGGAATTTAAAACGCGGATTGGTGATACTATAAGGGGTTTAGTTATGAGGATTTTGTTTGGATTCGGTTTGTGTGATTGGTTTGGTGAAAATATTAGGGTACTCTCCAAAGTATATACTTATGACTAATAGATGGTATGTATAAACGCAAAATTGCTGCAAGTACATTTTACGGTAACCATGCCATAATTTATGTAGTTACATTTATTATAATTATAGTTCGAAATACTAGAACACATAAAAACTAAACCATCTAGTACAGTAATAATCAGTGTAGTTATAGAACAATTTTAGACCACTTTGTCAGAACAACTTGTACATATAATTAATTGTTTTAATTTTGAAACAGTATAGCCAAGAAAAACATATTACTTTGGAGTTAGCGAAAAATAAATACGCCAATACTATATTTACAAACGGTCAATAATTATTATTCACGAGATCCGCCTTACCTGGTCCAGCGCGTCTGGTGTCGATGAAGCTCTTGATTTCCTGACCCACGACGCCGTACTTGAGTCCCTGACCCGAGCAAACGACCCTCGTGGCGTCCGCCGCACTCGTCACGCTGATCTGCAGCGGGCAACCCTTCACCTGACGCCCGTTCCATGAGGCCGTCATCAGCAGGGGGTCCGTTGTGTACGGCGTGTACGTCGCCCGGTACACGCTGTTTCCTGTTAAGTGAAATGTGTATGTAGAATGTATAGTCTTAGTTGTTGATTTGAGACAGGATTTTTTTTGGAACGTTATTTTGGGATGTATATGGGTATATAATATGTAAGGGATAAGATGTAAATTTTGATAATTAAATTTGTACGCTAGCAATAAATTTAAAAAGTAATAATTTTATCCCAAACTTTTTTAGTAATTATCTCATATCAAAATATATCTAATCCAACATAGGGACATGATACTCATTTCCTCATACCTTCCCTCTATCATACCCACATCTTTTTCCATAAAACAACTTTTCTCATACGCGATACCTCAATCAACGTCCAAAAACACGCATTTAGTCTCGTATCTGAAAAAAACTTTATCGCATCGATCTTACCTAAATGTGTCAGAACGACGTCGACTTCGCTGGTGGGCGAGAATATCTGGACTTGCGGCGTGCCGGTGCCCGCCTGCGAGCCGTCGATCGTGAAGTTTGTCTGCTCTCCACACTTGGCCTGCGTCAGGCCCTTGCCACGCAGTAGCACCCTCGTGTTGTCCTTTTCCGCTGGGGTCTGAGCGAAAAAAGGTTGAGTTACAGTTCTGTTTTTGGCGGTTGTTTGATTGTTTTTTGATCAAATATAAGGGTTTTCTTATGATATTATTTTTTGTTTAATTTGCGGAAATTGTCTCAAAGAGATCAATAAACACGATTTTTATAGATTTGTTACTATACACTACAAAAAACGTTTAGTAAAAATTACTATTCTGCCTTGTAAAGCTACCATAGACTGTAAAACACTAAAAAAATGATTATACATAGGAAATTATGCTATAAAGTTTGATAATGTTTTGCGTATTTTGTACAGTGCGTTAACTTCACAAGACAGAATGGTAACTTTTATTAACGATAAAAGCACGGTTTAATAATAAACTCTCACCTCGAGCTCGGGTGCGATGGCGAGTTTTGGCGCGCCTGGGAACGGCACGCCGTTGAACATGATTTCCATCTTGTGCTCGCCGGGTGCGAGCTGCTGCGGCATTATCAGCTTTGTGCGGTTGCTGGCTGTTGACTCGAAGCCCAGTGGCTGGTCGTCGATGCTGCCCGTGAGCTCGCCGGGTCCGGCCTCAGCTGTGTCGAAGCTTACCTTCGTGCCCGGTGTCAGCTTCAGTCGGCCGACCTCGTCGCAGAGCGATGACCATCCGCCTAATGATAAATTCGTACAACCATATAAAATTGTTTTTTTTTATTTTACTAAAAAACAGAAATATAGAATTTTTTTTCACTTGGGTAATAATCGTAAATTTTAATAATTATTTCTTAAAAAATGAAAAAGTGTTTTAACGCAGTAAAACGTCTAACGATGAATTTGTTGTTAAATTTTTACAATGCTTATGATGTAAATAGCAAAACTAAATGTTACGAGGTATTTTCAAGACGCACAATTAGACAACGTAATAATTATTAACTTAGAATTTTTTTGTAAAATTCTTTTGTACTTTGTAAGCTAAATCGTAACAAACTTAATTATTAATGCTTTGCAATGATTTCCAATTGAATAGTGAACTATATTCGTTATGTACAACGTATTAAAACATACACTTGACCACCTTAATGGATTGAAAAAACGTTCGGTTCAACTACTAATCACAATTACCCGGGAACCCCCTGTATTTCCCTGCTACAATATACCAACCTATGACCCGTAGATTGCGGGTATCGATGATCTTCGGATGCCAGGGCGACCCTGGCAGCTGTTGACCCGCGCACACGACCCTGACATCGAAGACTCCAGCCTCCGTAGGCACATAGGACACATTCCAGGTACCCGGACTCGCTCCAGCCTCGACCGTCGGCTTGACCACGCTATCCGGTCCATCGACCTGCACCGCCGGTGGACTCCTGCTCCCCTGGACGACGAAGTACGCCGGTTTGTCAACATGTCCTTGCAGCAATCCCTGGCCCCGCGCCCTGGCTTGATTCGAGGCCTCAGCGACGCAGATGATGGGACTGTCGGGCACCGCTTGACCGCCATAGCTGACGTTGATTGTGTAAGAGCCGGGTAAACTCGGCGAGAACTCGACCATCGCCGCGCCGTCGTTGAGACTCTGTACCGGGAGCGGGAGCTCCTGGCCCGATGGACTCGTCGCCGTCACGTCCAGCTCCGCCACGCCCGCCTCCTCTTTGATTACTGAAACGTATATACGACGCTAGAGAGTGCTGTGTGTGCAGTGCATACTGCACGTACGTACGTACGTACATTCACCTGCGAAATGCCGAGCATTGCAGGCACGCTCATTCATTATTATCAGCCTTGAGCGCCGGCTGGATTACCGGCCCACGCGTATGTATACGCGCGCGTACTTTCTCTCTGGGGAGAGAGAGAGAGAAAAAGGGGGAGAGAAAGAGAGAGGCATGCGGGGAAAAATGCGGAGTGAGCGGTGCGGTGGTGGGTATATTATAGGTGTATGGGAGTAGTGCTGTAGAGTGGTTGGTCAGTGATTGAATGGTCGGAATTGAAATTGGATAATTAGTATGGGCTGTTTGTTTTTGTTAATTGGTAGGTAAAATTAGCGAGTTGAATTTTATTGTGTGTTTAAGGATTTTCTTTGATGGCATATAATTGTGTATTTAGTTGAGAGTTAGAGTGGAAATTATTTGTTATACAATCATCATTTTTCAACGTTATACAATTGAAAAAATTTTGATTCGTCTGGCAGTTCATGAATTTCCATTTTACAGCACGGAGAATTGTAGTAGTTTGTATAATATACATATACAATGAAAGAATTACTTATGGCACTTTTTTCTATAGTTATACATAAGTATAGCAGCCTTTTATCTCTAATATAATTTTAACAATAGACAAATAATGATCATACTCGATTGTAAAGTTACACATCTGGTAGGTGTAACAGTAGAGCACATAAAAATCCCAGCATTATATGCAAATGCCTGCGGAAAGAATGCCGCGCGAGCCACACCTATATACCAGGGCGTAGAGGTGGTTGCATACCATCCAGGCGCATAGCTCAGAGCTGACGCTATACGCACTCTTATGAAAGACCCAAGACTATTCATTTGAGATTTACTTCTAATGATACATCGCGCGTGCGTCAGCTCTCATAGAGACATTTACATAGAAAAATAGTTCGTAGATGTAGGATAGAGACACTCACTTTTGAAAGCAAACTGATCGTGGACGGAAATGGTAGTCGGACCCATCTCTTCGATAATCACTTTGCTCGGGTCGAACGCCTGGGAAAAGAAGGGCGAGCCGAGCACGGGCTTCGTGCCGTGCAGCACCTCGATCTTGTGTATTCCTAGATTGATAATAAAAGAGATAACAATTACTCAACCTGTCACCTTTTGTCGGCCACCATATGCACTGTTGAAAATTGTACACTTGCAGACCCACTACCATACCCGTACATATCACACGCAGCAATTATGTATATACACGAAGCACATCGCGCACTTTTTGCATACATTGATGTAATACTTCTTGTGCATGTATGCTGTGAGATATTTTCAACAGTGCATCTAGCAACGATAATACAGAGAATCTTATGAATACGCAAAAAGAATGAGAAGGGTACACGTACCAACAGTCTCGGTCGTGTAATCCGTCATCAAGTTACCGTCTCGCGTGCCGTAGCAGCGCACCGGCACCGCCTTGCCTTCCGGGCTACTAATCACCACGTCGAATTCCTTACCCGGACGACCGAGTGTCTCGATCGCGAATTTCGTCACCTTCCCAACGCAGGATTGATAGAGGCCAAGACCCGTGGCAGTGAACTCGCGGCCGCCTGTGGGTCCGCGTACTGCTACCTCCAGTGGACTGCCTGTAAAAGAGATTTGAGGTTAAATTATTTTTAATGGTGTAGACTTTTTTTGAAGGTGCTATTTTAGTTTTATATACTTTTTTCTGTACATCAATTTCGAAATATCTTACAGAGTCGAGAAAGAAAATGCAGACAATTATATTTTCCTATACAGAATCATTCTTCTGCTGTGGGAGATTTAATTGTAACACACACACTGTTGAATGATTCCAATGAGAAAAATCTATATATTAATTCATTGTTTAATTTTAGAAGAATTTAAGTAGCACCTTATTTTACTGAAATTTCGGTTTATTCATCGTGTGAATGAATCATATAATATTTTGACGTAATGCAGATCACTTTAATCTCAGACAATTGCGTTTATCAAAATCTATACAGAAGATCTTTAGCAGATACAAGTGTGTTCGTTGACTTGCGCTATATATATTAAATACTTTTTATTAAATAACAGAATAGTAATTTTTGAGAATAGCGTCACCTGCCAACTCAGATGAAGTTAACGCACCAAAATATATCACTTTTCATACAATCTTTTTTTTTATCCTGTATGCATTTCACAATGATTACCTTGTATGTGAACATCGTTGTATTTTATATGCACACGATGGGGCGCAGCTCTTGTCGGATGAAATATGATCTCGCATATCCCGTTATCCTTTTCCCTGACGACACTGTCGACATCCGCGCCACCGGACCTCACGTGAGCGGTGACCTTGCCGGGTCCGGCCTCCTTGGGCGCGATAACGACGATCGTCCCAGGTCTATGGCAAACGGCATTCGATACTTCCTGAACAATGACCTTGGTGGGATCGAAGACATGCAGAGACTGGGAGCTGATGATCTTGGCGCCCTGGCTGAAAACGACGGTGTAGGTGCCCACCTGGCGCGTGCGGATCTCCACGCGGTGCAGATTCGTGTCGGGTTTCGATAAGTTACTCGGGATGATAATGCCGTCCGGACCTGGAGAGTTAGCCATATAGTTAGAATTTTAATAAAACACTGTGCGGAAGAAATCAATCTGTATATAGGTTACCTGTTACTTCGGCGGTGACAGGACCAACGAGTCCCGGCATGTCCAGGTCCATATACGCGGTGTTTCCAACTCTGATCATCGTCGGCCCCTCTAGAATACTTCCTACCACTGGACACTTGAACGGGCTTCCTACAGTTGCAAAATCAAAACAGTTTTCAATACTTATTCTCCGTCAGCAAAAAACGCATCACCAACGCGAAAATGATGTAAACTACAATATCCATACCTGGCACGTTGTCATCGTTAAAACTGATGTTGACGTAATGCGTGCTCGTCGTTTGTGGGACGAACGTGACGTCGTACAGTCCGCGAGCGCAAGCTACGACCTCGGCTTTCACAGTGTTGTTCTCGGTGCTGACGACCAGTTCGAGGGTACCTTCGCCGGCCTGCGCAGCGTCCACTGTGAACGTCGTCGCCTGGCCCAGGATGGCTTCGGTTAGGCCGGATACGTGGACCTAGAGTGAAAATTAGTTGTTGAAGATGTAAAATAAAGTAGAAGTGAAAGTTTTTAGTAAAAAAAAAACGTAAAAGGGTTTTTGAAAATGATACGAGATTCTAAAGCTATGCATTATTTAGTGATGAGAGAAAAGTTCCTTTACTTTGTATAAGTAAGAATACGTTTGGTACTATTATGATTTACCTGACACAAGTTAACATTGAACGTTTAAAATTAATAGATTCATGCATTGCTCTAACTGTGCATACAAATTAAATGAATCTTTTTCTTAGATCGCTTCATTATGCAGTGTATATAATCATTTATGGTATTATCAAATGACCATCTGTATAATATCGTCTAAACATTTAACGCTTTCTCTTATCAAGTATAATCTCGTTTCATCTCAAAATTTTCCAAATTTTTTTAGACGCATTCTTATATTTTCGATTTAGCACTAGACAACAATGCTCAGCCCATATGTAAACACAACAACCCACCTTTGTCACATCGTAAACGTTGCAGGCGAATGGCGACCCCTTGATCGCCTCTTCATCCACGAGTATACTGATATTATGCCTGCCCACCTCGGTGGGCGTGAACGTGATCTTGTACTTCATGTCGATCGGTTCAATCGTGATCGGTAGGGCGATATTCGACGGCGGCGTGACGATCACATCGCACTTGGCCGACGGCGATTGTGGGTCGACGACGAAGCTGATCGGCTGTTTCACCGCGGCCATCTTCAAATTGTGGCCTTGAACAAGAATCTGCGTGTTGGGATAGACCTCGCAGGTGAATGGCGAGCCAGGCACAGCGACGCCGTTGAACCGCACGCTAAGCGTGTGTAGAGCAGCTTCGGAGGGTTTGAAGTTCACCCTGAACTTGGCGTTGCCCTCGCTCTGCACGTAGTTCGGCACGTTCTTGCCGTTCACCGCGACGATGATCTCTAGGTTACCAGCACCCGCCTGACTGGCGTTGACTGTAGGAGGAAAGAAAAAATCGTATAGATATCGGGTTTTCTTCGGTACTGGGTCGGGATCGGTATGTGAAGTGGGATATACGTACTGCTGAAGGCGACAGGCTTGCCGACGATGCCGGTGCTGATGTCGGTCACCTTCACCTGGCCCGCGTTGTAGGCCTTCACCAGGAAGGGACTGCCCTGAACGTGGGCGCCGTTCAGCTTTGCTTGGATGCTGTGGTCACCTGTAAATTTCGATGATTAGTTAGAATTTCCTTACAGATTGGAGACTTTTATGTTTCGGTTCCTTCGAAAAATTATAATCTGTGAAAATGAATAAATATACATAGTATGCTTTAACTACCAGCTACATATTAATACGTATTAGCACGTATACATACATTGCACATTTTATCTGGGGCTTACATAATAACAACACCCAAAATATGCATTACCGCTAAACAACATTATGCAAATATGTCTGATTTAAATCGATACAAAACAGCAAGAATATATATGATGATAATATTAACTGACCGACATCCGTGGGCACGAAGACGACGGCGTAGGTCCCGGGCGCTTCCTCCGTGATCTCGACGGGCAGGCTCTCTCGCGTGGGCGCGAGAATGTCGACCGTCGGAGTGGACTCAGCCTCCACGAGGAACTTGGCCTCCGTGTTCACCGACACCTTCTCCAGGACCTTGTTATCCGGGAAGAGGATCTTCGCGGTGTCGCTCACCTGATTTGTCATAATTGAATATGTATGAGTTTTTTGATAATTTCAAAGCAGGATAACTTTAGAAACTTTATTTGAAATTAGATTGGATAAGGCACTTTAATATGAAAAATGAGTCAAAAATAATTCTTATATTCCATTGATTGAAAAATTATTAATGTTTATGTTGGTTTTTATAATATTCATATAGTTTAAACAGCTGTCAGTATTAAAAATCCGATAAAGTGATGTTAAATACACCCAACTTGTTTATTATTAAATTATATATTTGAAAATTCGAAGAAATCATCATCCACTGAAGAAAAAGAATTTCCTCGCTCCAATGCCAAAAAATCACACTCATCTTACATGCGAATAATAGTAATCAATCTTTCTCCACTAAACCTTTACACATAATATATACGCACCATACACGTGAACGGACTGCCGGGCACGTCCTCGCTGTTGAACCTGAGGTCGATCGTGTGGGCGATGGGCTCGCGCGGCGTGAATGCTATGGCGTAGGTATGTGGTCCCTGGGCCTGGGCTGTCGTGGGCACGCGGCCCCCGTTAACCGTCACCTCCAGATTTCCCGGCCCCGCCTGGCTCGTTTCCACTGTGCGGCAAACAATCAAGCAATGAGCTTATAACACTTGCGCAAAGTTGTTGCGCAAAGGTGTTGCTGCTGTTTTCGGATGTTGCGTGGTAAGTGATTGGGTTTCACATAGTTTGAAGGAATTTCGGGAGGTTTGGGTTAAAGTATGGGAAATGGTGGGGGTGTGTGCGCAGAGAGCCGTGACGGATTTAAGTTTGTGAAATTACGGACCGTGGGAGAAGTTACCGGAGGTTTATACTTATATTAAAGCTTAAAGTTCGTTGAACTGCATGTGGTATGTTCACTGAATATTTGTGTTTCGTTTTCAATGGTTGAAATGATTGTGTGAACCGGCTAGTGAACTTTATATTTTAGAAAATAGGGATTTATATCAAAATATGTTAAGGGGAATTCGAAGTAAGATATAATCGGCTGAGTGAATTCAAACATTTGCTTTTCCAAAATTCTAATGGAATATAATATATTCTGCTATATTATGGAATACTCATTCCCCACTTGTATGTTATAGAAATCGTATTCTTAGCTTTCTGGAAATCGGATCATACTAGAGTATAGAAATATTTTTTTCGCCCAATGCATCCACTGAGGTGCATTCAGTAATAATTGAGAATGATATATAGTTTAAAAAACGTTTATCATTGATCTACGAAAAAAGTTAAAAAAAAGGATAACTCCTTCACAAAGTCAAAGTTAAGAATAATCTTTCACAATCACATATATGCATATAGAGAGCTTTACCGAGGAAGGTGACGGGGACGCCGATGATTCCCTTCTTGGCATCCTTCACCTTGATGGCGGCGACGTCGTAGACCTTGCAGCTGAACGGGCTCCCGAGCACGGGCAGATTCCTGTGCGTGACCGAGATCCTGTGCTCACCGACGAAGCGCGGCGTGAAGGAGACGCTGCAGGTCGTGTCCTTGTTGTCGGTGACCTGGGCGGGCACAGCCTGTCCGCTTGGTCCTAATCATGACAAGTAGACGACACGTCGGCAAGTATCGTGAGGTTAGTCGTTAAAGATCGATTAGCCGCTTTTCTTGGGGGGCTTCTATTTCTCGTCCACAAAACACAGACTCCGAACTCTCGTGTAATTTTTTTATTCGATGCTTCGTTTCTTTTCTCATTATATGTACAAAGTGTTCGTGGGGAGAGAGAAGCGGGCCGAGGCAAGCGTTATATGGTTGTCTTTTGCATTTTCAAAGGAGCGTTCTCGCGTAAGATATGGCTTGTTGGCTTTTAGTTGGGCGAGAACGCAGCTTGAAAATGCAAGCCCTTTGTGAAGCTTTTGTTTTTATACGCTTGGCACCAGGTAATGTTGCTGTATGTAATAAGGACATTATAATGGGGGGAGAGTCAATGCGCTTAAGCTGATTATTAGAGATGTATTTATTATATGTATGAAATGTTGGCACAGACCGATCACATATTTATAGTTATTATTATGGGCTGTTCGTAACGAGTGAATAAGAATAAATTATGGCATCGAGGGGGTAAGGCAAACTTAAAAGCATCGGAGTAACAATAATAATGGTATATGATAGTAGAGTAATATGTAGCAACAATCAGCACCGCATGAGTATGCCAGCGTCGGAGCTGTTAGCAACTTGTTTGTTAAGCACTATAAGTACACAAGAAAAGTGGTAGTAAACGTGCGTTCAATAGCGAGTAGATATAATGTTAACACACGAGGATGACACGTTATTAATTAGTCGGAGCGTGCAAGCGAGTTATTACAATTGCAGTTGGTTATTTGAAATGGGGGAGGAGAAAATGTATAAGACCCATACCCACCACCGCTTTCGTTTCGCCAATCCTGTGGTACTTCTATTAGACAACGAGTGAGTGATTGACAGCAGGATTGCGGTTAGGACAACGAAAGGTGAAAGAGAGAAAGATAGAGATTTTTTTTGTATGTATATAATTTTTTTTGTTTGTTCAGAGAGGTGTCTAGTAATGTCGTAGTCTGAAAGCTGGCCGACCTGCAACAAACAGAGAGAAACTGCTCTGAAGGTCGGGGAGACAGATGTTGTGGTGGTAGGATATCATAGTAGACACGTGGAGACATATACATATATAGACGTGTGCAATTATTATTAAGACACGTGGACACACACAGATATGTAACAGTAAAACACACATGGAAGAAGAGCTATATATATATAAAAAAAAAAGGTTAGAGACAATTGAGAAGTAGTTCTTGGTATACGTGATAAGCTTTTGTGATCACGATAAGGTATATCGTTGAGTTTTGTTAGAGTTTTCGTCGCGTTTGAGCAACGATTCGTGAATTTTAATGAGCATTGATTTGGTTGGCTGAATTCGGTCAGCGAATGATTATGATTGGAGAAAGCTGCCTGATAACTTATATTGCAAAGGCCTCTGATTGGTTGGTAAAACCGATGATTACGATTGGTCGACATCTTTAAAAATTGCTCAAACCTAACAAAACACTTCGAAAGCCCAACAATCACGAAAAAACACAATAAATCAATCCCTTCAAATCAGAAAACTCGGGACGAACCTTCAACGTTAACCTCAAGATCCTCCAAACTACCGGCGACATTGCTGAGGTTGAAGCTGGTCAGTTTACCGAGTGGTGCGGTATTGAGTGCTTGTCCGCTGACCGTCACTTGCGCGTCAGACGCGACCCTCACCACGATCGGACAACCTGGTACTGTGCGTTTGTTGAAGGCAATATTAATGTGGTACTCGCAGGCTTCATAGGGCACGAAGCCCACGGAGAATCTGGCGTTGCCCTGCGGTGTCACCTGAGTGGGTATATTTTGCCCGCGTGCCGATATTGTGATCTCGAGGTTACCCTCGCCGGCTTGTGAGGCATCAACGCTGAAGACCTGAGGCTGGCCAATGGCAACGCGGCTTCCGAGCGGGCCGATCTTGACGCGCGAGGCATCGAAGGCCTTGGCCAGGAAGGGCGTGCCGTTCACCGCGTGACCGTTGTACTCGACGGTAACGGCGTGCACGCCGACCTCCCGGGGTGTGAACTCGGCCGTGAAGCCAGTGTGGATGTCACCTGTGACCTTGACCGGTAATTCAACTGTTGGACTTCGGACGGATACAGCTAACTCGGCGCTACCGCTGCCGTCGACTGCCATGTGAAAACTCGCTGGCTCGGATACCGGGAGTAGCTCCAGGTGCGCGAGGTTTAGGCTCACGCGACTCGTGTCCGAAACCAGGCAGACGAATGGACAGCCGGGCACTGGCTCGCCGTTGAACTTGATATCGATGTAATGGGGTTTCGCGGCCTCAGGCGTGAAGGAGACCAGACAACGGCCACCTCCGACGACCTGGACATGGTTCGGCACCTCGCCCTCGTTGATCGAGATCTCTAGCTGGCCCTCACCGGCGGCACTTGCGTCCACTGCGAATTAACGAATATTTTTTTATGAATATGAGAAAGTTTTTTTATGAATATATGATAATAGAAATTGACTTATTTTTTCGGAATATGTATATGTAATGAAATATGAAATAGTTGGCATAGAGTAATTCTTAGACATTACCGATTTCTGTTAGTTTTCTAGACCAAAAAAAGTTAAGAAATAATGTAAACAATTTCGTAACAATTACCATACTGTACCTAGAAATATAAAAATGTTTTCTATATACAGTATGGTAATCTTTTTGCCTTTTACTGTTTTTACTGTTTTTAGTAGCTTTGAACAACAGTTTATAATTTCTGTAAAACAGTAGTCTTAACTTTTTATTCTTTTTGCTTAGTGTACATTTCAATATTGATATAATAAATTAGACAATGCAATCAAGACGAAATAGAATTACAAAAATTCTGATATCAAGAAACTTCAATATAAACTCTTATGATTTATAGAGTACGCGATGATCAAAAATAGCTTCGCTACAATTGAAAAAATAGAATTTACTCGCCAAAATCTAAACCATATGCATTACATTAATCTCTACAACAAAAATTTATCGGTTAAGATAGTAATAAAAAAGAAGTAGGCTCACCTCGGAACTGACACGTATGGCCCACAACAGCGCTGGGCACCTCAGTGACTTGTATCAAGCTGCTGTTGTAGACCTTGGCTATGAGCGGCCCAGACGGCAGCTTCTGTCCCGCCGTGCTCACCTCCACCAAGTGGCTGCCCACCTCGTGGGGTGTGAACGTTACCTTTAACTCGCCCACGCGGCTCGGCTCATCCTCGACTCGCGCGCTCACTTGGCGCTTCGAGGGCGCTGAAAATGAGGGAAAGGTGTTAGATCTCACGTTTGTGATAGCAGTATAGATAAGGTTAATATCTGTTTTACATGCTATAAGTATGTATTAAAAGGTTTTGAGAATTTTTTTTGGAAAATCGTTTTATTGGAAAAAGGCTTTTTTAGTACCCGTAAATTTAACCGAGCTTAAGCGAAATTAATTAGTATGCGGATATGCGTTGTTTATGTTTTCTATTTTCGAGTCGAAGATAATAAATTTTTCTATTTGCTCTTTTAATGATTTTTATTCTTTTAGTTATAAAAAGTTTTCGTGCTCTTGAAAACATGCCGAATACATGTGATATTACTTGTGTTATAAATAAATCCAATTATAATTAATGACTCGTGAATTTTGCCGGTTCGTAAAATATTGTTTAATAAATATGATTTTTATCAATTATCTTGCAAACCATATTTTACTTAACTGTCACGTGTTCACTTTATTAAGGAAACGACGTTTTTGTACTTATTTACTTCAAGATTTCAATTGAAACATTTTATGACCATTCGGTATATATAACGATTTATTTGAAAAGATTGCAGACAAGACCAAATTGCTAGTTTACCTCGACTTGTTTGCAAAAAATTCACAGCGCTAGAAATAAACTGCTATAACAAGACACGCGATTGTACCGTGCATTGCAAACTTTTTTACTTTTTCAGTTCTACATTTTCCCTTAGATTCTTTATAAACTACCAATCCACACCGTTACCCCGTCAATAACAAAAACTACCACTGAAGTATAACTGCATTCAAATGTAGCAGGCCTAGACGCAACCTCCTGCATGTAGTACAAAAAGTCCATCCCGAAATTCACGAAACGCGTGCTGTTCCGAGTTTCGAAAGTTCCGATATTGCGCGAGCTGCAGAGGAGAAAGAAAAACGAGCGTTGCGAAGCCCGTTAGTCTCTGCATCCGGACGAGAACGAAGGAAAAAAGAAGCCAGGAATTCGTACTACGGAAAAAGTAAATAATTTTGGATTCGGCGTGTGTCCTATTGTAAATGGTGGTGGCGTTAGGTACTCGGAGAATCGGAAAAAAGTACATTTAAATGGCTTTCGTTTTTCGAAATCGGCGCGGGAGTGCTTCATTTGAATGATAATATATATACACTGTTTTGAAACGTATTAATTATTAGTCATTCCCCGCCTACATTGACCTTTATTATATTCAAGTACGCAATGGTTTATATATTCTTTTCGAAGTGAATTAATTAGCATTGAAATTTTTTTCTATATTTGGCACCGATGATGTTTCAACAATTTGTTCTGTGTACTTCATATAGAAAATACTTTTATTCGTGCTTGTGGTAACGGAACGCAACAAAGTTTAATAAAAATGCTTCTTGTTATTTATGTTTATATAGTGATTCTTCTTTTATGGTAAAAACTAATATCGAGGTAACGGTTTAGATATACAATGCTTAAATGTACTTGTAATAACTTTACTTAATCGCGAAAAAAATAATTCCGTTACTTTTCCAACGATGCAAACCATCGAACGTCTTTACATCCATTAAATTAATACAGTTTACTGACCGGAAAACCCACCTTAACCGCAACATAATTACATTAATATATAAATAATTCGCCATTACGGCGACATAACTCGCGATTTTATTCCTCAATGTAATATCGCTAATACTCGAACGCGCTCCCATTCCCCATCTTTATACCCTATTTAAACAACTAATAACCGTATCTTAAAACTCTTTTTTTTCCTCGCTCGCCGCAACGACACCCATTACCATAGAAAAAAAAACTCGACTAAACCGAGGCATTAAAAAAGTACCATTTAAACCCAAGCCAGCAATTTTCCTCGCATTCTTTCGACCATGGTATGTTATACACACGCAATGTTTATTTATTTTTTGTTTCCTCTTATCGTATATACTCACTGACTATGTGAACTTGGACATCGGTGCTGGTGAAGCCATGGGCCGCGAGATCGAAGACGGCGGGACTGCCGGCCGGGACCAGCCGCACCGAGTCCCCGATCACCGACAGCATGGGACTCGGCATTATGCCAACCTTCCAAGGTGATCCTGTAACGGAGAAGATGCTGGTTTTGTTCTTTTATCTTGAGAGAGAGGGAGGGACTGAGATAGGGTTGGGCTTTGTGTGTGTGTGTTTGCGGGCACGCAGGGGATAGTGAATTATGCTGTGATTGTGTTGGTGGCAGAGCAGCGAGAGGCTGGACAGAGCAATGCGAATAATGTTTACGCGGTTTGAGATCGTTTCTTCGACGTTTTTTATGGCGGTTGGGAATGTGCTCTGAATTCTAATTGGAAGCGAATAATAATAAATTGAAGTTTGAATTCAGATGGTTTGTGGGGTTTGAGGAATTATTTACTTAGAGATTTGGCGCGATTTTGTAGGATAAATTAAAATTATTTTTGTATAAGTTATAAAATTGTAATAAATTTTATAGAATTACGTTGTAAATTAATATCTGTAAGGTCATGAAATAGTTTTGTTATAGAATAGTAAAAAATAATGTAAACTGTAGCATTCTTACTGTAAGCTCTATTATTACGTACCGCATTGTTTGTACAACTTGTTGTTGTCATTATATTTGTCAAGTAATCTTCGTTAATTATTACAAAATAATAAAATAATACGGCACAACAAATTATTTGAAAATAATGTCCAATTGCATAGTAAAACATGATTTTTTAAATATTCTACAAGCTCGAGGATTTCCAAATCGGTAACCCCAGAAGCGTAAATATCAAGCCAAGTAGTAAGGAATTTAAAAAAAAGCTTTCTCTTTTTGGCATACCACAATATAGACAATTTGACTACGAGAAATGTGAAAATTCATTAATGTACATTTCCTCATTTACGACCCTGTAATACGCGTGAAAGTCGGCTCGTATTATAACCAGCGCGCTATGGCTTTAAAATCAATCGTGTATATATACGAGCGCAATGAGTTTCACTCGACGAATTGCTCGAAGATGATTCTGTAATTGGAATAATAATGAGGAAACTAATTTCCGTAAGCGAATCCTCGCATATTTATTGGAAAATTAAGGTAAAGTTATACCTATATCCTTTTCAGCTTATGGAGAGGGAGAGATTCCGTAATGAAAAAAAATTAATGCGATGAAGATAGCTTCCTTACGCATATTTATTAGATCCTCGTGATGAGAAACTTTTTGGTGCATAAGAATTTATTGCTATATACTCATTCGAATAACAACGTCTCAGTTCCTTATATTCTCTTTCTACGCTAGAAAAAAGTACATTTGTACAGGAGAAGCTACTCTCGGCGCGAGCAGAAAACAATCTCATAGCATAATTTTCTGCCTAATCTCTATACCCACTTCCCACCGCACAGAGATTGTTATTCAATTGAAGGAGCGCACGAAGCAGCGCCGGAGAAACAATCTACTTTATATGCAAGCAGTCGATTACTCATAAAACCGATTTCTTATCAGAACGAGAATTAATACACAGGAGCGATATTATTATTTTTCGCTCGAAGAAACGAAAAATCTTTATAACTTTGATTACCGATTTATACCATTTGCATCGCAAATCAGACACAATTTTTCCTCCTCCAATTTAAAACCCACATCCATAACAATTACTCCTCTCGACGTCGCAGATTCCTCTCTCCCTCTCTTCGCTCTCTTACTCGTCGACCATATAGCACAGCGTTTTTGCTGGAGCGCGCGCCGATCGATAAAAAAAAAATCATTGCCGATACCGCGGACGGCTTTTTGCACAGCGTCGGCTTCTATATCGCCGGTTTCTCTCCGAGGTCGCGACATCAGATCTTTAAAACACTGCCATATCGGTATACCACAGCTCGTGAATGGATCGGCATATCAGCATCGCTCATCCCACTGCCGTAAATATTTTGAACGTATAGCGTACTATAGCCCTATGTATCGAAGCTGTATATATATAGGTACTCGAATCTCCCGATCGGCGATGGAGATCGCGAGAGAGAGAGAGCAAGAGAGAGAGAGAGAGAGTCCATCAACCTCTCTCGGCGAGAAAACTCGTCGGCACAGCGGCGGCGACTCTCCCACTCGCGTTCTCCATCCAACCTCTTTGGCCGCTTGCGCCTGCCAGCCTCGTTCACGCAGACACACACACACACACACTTGGAATAACAATCACATAACAGCACACTGGAGCATGAGCGTTTACCTCTCTGGTATCACCTGTCGCGCTTATGCAGCTATATTCTATGTTTATTGCACACGCACAGTACACAGTATCTATATATACCACCTGAAAAGAACACCCGGAAAACGAGGAAAAAAAACACACGCACAGATATACACACACTCGCGACGCGGTTGATGTATAAACCCGTGAGCCTCAGAAAAAAGAGGCCGTACTATTACTACCGAACCATGATCGTCTCGTATAAGAGACGATTTTTGGTTAACGCGCGGATATATTAATGTATAATAAGGCACGACATACGCGGCGGTGAAAATGAGAGACGGAGACGGAGACGGGAGAGAAAGAGAGAGAGAACGCGCGCACGACGCGGCGACGTGTTACGGCGACTGAACACCGCTAGCCGGCGCAGGAGAGGAGAGGAGCCTGCGCGCAAGCGCCTTACCCGCCACCTTCGAAGAGAGAGAGAGAGAGTAGGAGCGTAGGTAGGGAGTGACGGGCCCCCGGGTGTAAAGGATTATATACGAGGTTTGTGTATGGATGATGAGCGAAGCTTTCTCCGGGAAATGCGAGGTTTTTGGTAGCTGGATCTGGGATGGATGAACGAAGGATTGTAGGTTGATGTATAAAAATTATTCGTATGTTTGTACTTATGATGAGTTCGCAGATGGTAATTTTATAATTAGTGTGGTAGCTGACATTGCGACAGTTTCGTGTAGTCTTATGTTTACGGGGACTTGGGAAATTGTAGGAACCTCGTGTATATGATTTATACCGCTAATGAGGCGTGATGTTTCATTGTCAACTGGGTTTCGAAAAATAATGTTATAGGTATTATATTATGTGTGTCTTTATTATATTATACACAAGAAGAGCGGAAGAGAAGTGGAAATATCGCGGAAAATATTATCGATGTAAGTATAAGTACTGGGAAAATTGAACGATTTCAACAACGAGTGACAGGAGGTTTCTTAGAAATGTCTGTTGAACTTTTACGACGACAATGGACGCGGCGATCCGATCAATTGATCTATTTAGAATCGATTAACTGTGTGTGTGTATGTATAAAGACTCGCGGCTCGAAGAGTCTATAGTTGCAGTAAGCGGACGTAAACGATTGATTTATGAGCCCATTAAGTCATATTTATTATATATCTATAATTTAACTCGCTCATTATTAAGCCGTAATATCGAGCGATTATCCGAAACCTATAATATAATCATCGTTATATTATATTGTTTCCATTTTCGCCAACATTAATATTAAAAGAACGGCCGTTACCTACGATTATAAAAAAACAAGGAGCAAATCCTCGTCATTATTATAATTTTTTTTTCTTCACATGGAGACAACAACGGCTCTACACGGTAATTAAAAGGAAAGGTTTCCCCGGTTCTCGTGCGCGCGCGCGCGCGTGGAAGCTCTAGAATGCCGCGGCAGGACCGAAGGAATGTCGCATCGCTGCCGCGCGCTCTTACCCATACACTCACATACACGTATATACAGAGAGGCCGCGCAGACACGAGCGGATGATAAAACGTTCGTTTATTAGTGAAAGCGTGTTAGTAGGGTAATAATAGGCGCGAGCGCGCGCCTGCGAAGCAGTTGTTCCGGCGTATATATGTGTGGTTTGGGAAAACGGATTTTTCGAATTTTCCGGACGGTTTTGGTAATATACTTGATTCCCGGTTCGATTGTAACTGCAATAGTTTTGAAATTTGGCTGTTAAGAAAGTTCAGTGCGTGATGCGAGAGCGATGAGGTTTCTTACTCAGGTAGTGAAGAGAGAGAGAGAGAGAGAGAAAGAGTTCGAACGGTATAATGCCTATAATGGGGAAATAACGCGTGCACGCGTGTTGCACATGCGACTGTTTATAATGCTATAAAATAAATACCCATTTTAACGGATATCATCCTTCCTCGTAGAAAACAGCTGTTTTTATATACCTACACGTTACCAAATTTCGCAAGACATTTCGCAAAAACCCAAAAAATTAGCAAACTCTCGACTCTACAAAGATTCCTTTACAAGCCGACATTTCCGAATCCTCATAAAATCCTGGCAACCCACAGCTCTCTCTCTCACCCCGTCCATCCCCAACCTACCATAATCGCACCTGCTCCCACGAGTCAACCTATACCTAACCAGCCTCTCGCAGCTCGATCGTGACACGGCTGCGCGCTCTCTGCTTTCCCGCGTCGGATTCTCTCTCTCTTTCTCGGTGCACCGCCAGTGACTCTCAAATCCGAGAGTTTTCCCCCGTCGCTATACAGCGGTGGGAGTCGAGGGCCCGCAGGAATGATAATTGCAAAGGAGGAGGAGGAGGACGATGATGAGGCATATGGGTGAGGTGTCGCGCGAGGAGCGGATGGAAAGCGAGAGTTGAAATTTCGCGGGAGTGGTACGGAAAACCGAGCGAAATCAATGAATACAGCATCTATTGGTTATTTATGAAGTGATAGGATCGTATGGAATCCAGCTTGGAAGTATATTATTATAAACATCGTAGCTCTCGTGTACTTTAGGAAGTTATGCACCTCGGGACCGTTACAGCATCGCCGCCGCGTGCTTTTGCAAGACGCGCCGCGGCCCAGCGGACATAACTCCGCCGCGGTGATGCGTGAACGTCGGATTCTTCGCGGGGGGTGTATTATATTATTGCGTAAAATCGTAAGTACATATGCGCGCGGTATACGTGTGTAATTAAAAAAAACGGCCTTACCGGTAGCCTCGTTAGGTGTGTATAGAATTCTCGAGAGGATATCAGTGTATTATAATCAATTCGAGATATTATAATTTGACCCTTTCGGATATAACGGACATGTAGTGGAATGTGTCGGAGAGTTGGATGTACTTAAGTGTGAAAATAACGATTGATCGGTGGGAATAGTTTGAAACCCATATAGAAAAAATGAAACCTCAATCGTCGATAGAGACGATACGTCAAGCTATATGAGTGAATGAAAAAAAAAAATATTTCAAAACCCATTCCTCCAACTTTACGAAAACCTACATCTTCAACCAGAACCTTCTGTCTACCCATACACACATATACATTGACGAAGCACGCGCGGAGGTGCATCAAACTCGGCTGCAGCGCGAGCACCTCGCGCAATCGCGTCGTTCGCCGCATTCCCGACTTATAACGGCTCTTGCCTCGTTCGCGTGCGCGCCCATGCATCGCTTATATATATATTTCTTTCTCTCTCGCTCTCTTTCGCTTTCTTCGACCGCCAGTCCAGATGATACCGACTCCGGGTGATGTAAATCGATAGCGTTTGGGGAAGACCAAGATATGTGGTGTGGGTTAATGAGGTTTGATGAATCGTTTCGTATTTTTTTTTTTTTTCGTTTGTTTCATTGTGATGGCGAGGATTCGCTGTACCTACTTGTCATGATTTGATGAATTGTATGGGTGAATGGGATAGTTGGTAAAACTGCAGAAAATTGAAAGAGTAACGGGAAATCCGGAATGTCGTTAAGTGTGCTGAGAAAGTAGTTTTGCAAAGATTATATGCTGTACTGGGTAAGCGTCTCGTGAAGCTACCACAGACTGTGGAAGCCCAAAATATTACCGTGTGATACACTGTACCGTAATTTTTACTAGAGATGCATGTCAATTTACTGTACTGTATTGTGAAATATTCTGCAATGCGTGGTAATTTTTTGCAAAACTATTTTCTCAATGTATCTAATATCGAATCTTATCCTTAAATTGTTTTCAAACTATCTTATCACATCTGATCTGGAAGATAAGGAACCGGGAATTTAGAAATAAGTCAAAGTTCAACCCGAAGATAATTCACGATCTCATTAAAGAAAAATAAAAAAAAGGGCTGACGAAGCGACTAATTTGGTGCGGTGAGGACCGATTTACCACCCAAATAATCCATCATCTTGCATAAAACCTCACATCTTTTTTTTTACCCAACCTCATCCACTCCTGACATCTCCATACCACACCAGGATCTCCACTCGCTTCGTCACGTGAAATTTTCTCCTTACCCAATTACCCATGTAAACCGCATAACACTTACATCTCCTTATATATACACACACGCGCTTGATCCGGTAAACTCCGATAACGAGTGTGAATGGTGACGCGTAAACAAAGGGCCGCAGTCTATATCACACGCGTATATAAGGTTCAATCGGCGCGCTGCACTGTGTGCGTGTATTTAGGTCAATGGAACAATAAACGAGTGCGTGCGCGTGAAATCGCGCATGTCAATGACCCTGGAACGCGCTCGCGCGAGTAACAGTTTTTGCCTTTTCTTAGAGAACGAGTGAGTGTGGTGGGGTTTGCGTAGTCTCGGAGAAAGAGAGAGAGGAGAGGGGGAGGCACGAAATTATAAGAGGAGATGGATGTATACGTGCTTGATTGGGATGTCGAGAAGAGGTTTTCGGATGAACGTAGAGAATAAAGGTATGTTGGGAAATGTGGCTCTGGAAAGTGGGTTCGGAATGAGAGAAAAATAATGGGGAATGCTCGTTTCGCTATGACTGATTATTTCGCGAATTTTGTTCGAAGAAAGTAAAAAGCAGTGTTTAGCTTGATGATACGGTAAATGGCTGGGTTGCCAGAAGTCGGGAAGAAAATAAATAATTATTTACCTTTTTTACATTTAAGAAACTATGTGCTTGACTATTTTTGTTTACCTCTATAAGATTAAATTTACCGTAATATATACGTATATTTCCTAGTTTTGTTGGTCTATATATTTCTAATCTATTAATTGGGTCATAAATACCGATAAACCGAATGAAATCGATAAATTGAACAGTATTCCAAACTATTTCCTAATTTTGCAAACACTTTGTAGCGGTATATTTCTGTCAAGGACCCGGTACATATCGTAAAATATCAACAAATTTGTTCTTATTACGAAGAATAATGTATGCTACAAGAACGTACCTGGAACAACCTCGCCGTTGAACGTCATCTCAACAAGATGCGTCACCGCCTCGTGGGGCACGAAGGATGCCAAGAATCGCTGATTGCCCAGCGTGCGAACGAAACTCGTGACGTGCCCGCCGTTCACGAGGATCTCCAGGTTGCCCGAACCGGCCTTCGAGCCATCGACTAAGTAGTGGAACATTACCAAAAAGCCATTATTTAATAATTTCGTTACTAGGATAAATATATATACGTGTGTTACATGCTTTTGATATAGAAAAAATTATTTAAACTTTTTCGTTGTACAGGCCCATAACAATGTTGCACCAACTCATCGTTAAATACACTTCACAACCATTACGTCAAACATTACACGATTTACATATAAAATATACTCACTCTCGAACTCGACCGGTTCATTGACGACGCCGTTAGGAATGTTCCCGACTTGAATGGCTTTGGAATTATAAGCCTGGGACCTGTCGCATGCAAATAAGCTCGCCGTTAATCAAAACGCCGCACGCGACATTATAAGTGTATGTATGTATGATGCGTACCTGAACGGCGAGCCCTTTATGTGCTGGCCGTTGTAGAGGATCTGGATTATGTGCTCGCCCACCTGATCGGCTGTCACCGTATACGTCTGACCGCGGAGCGTGGATTTCTGCACCGGCACCGGTCTCCCGTTCGGCCCTGGAACCAAATGATCCAAACGAGTTTGATGTTTGGTTTTGAAACGTAATTTTGTGGTGATTTTTTAGGAATATATAGTCTTTAGTGACTGATAAAAACAAAATTAGAATACAACAGTGTACAAATAAAAGAAGTATAAGAAATAATTATTTGAATCATGTAATCTTTATATGATAGATGTAAGTACTAGTAGATATCGAAGCATAATTTATACAGTCAAACTTTTCGAAAAAACTCTAATGTTGGTATTGAATTTTTGAAAATAATTTTAATAATTTTTACATTTCATGATCAGTGTAATATTGTCGTATCGAATCGTTTTACTACCCTTTATTTACACATGCATCACTATTATCTATAAATATGATACATAGGTATATCTTAATACTTAACTATCGCGTCTCATTATTCTGTACAGTAGTCAAGCACTGGGTCATTCAAATCATTCAAACTATTACTTTTAATCATGAAAAATAAAAATAAAAATAGTCACCTGTAACAATAACGGCGATCTTGCTAGCATCCAGACTCTGATCGAGCGTGAAGCTCGTCGGCTTGTGAACGGCGAGCATTTCGATTGCGCTGCCACTCACGAGCTTGTCGCTGGTTGTCGTTGTCGTGGTCGACTTGAGGAACGAGGACGACTCGTTGTTCAGATACTGTTCCTTCTCCTTAATCGTCGTCGACGTCGTCATCGTGGTGTTGTCAACCGCGTCGATACCGCTGACGTTGTTAGCCGACTTGTTCTTCAGAATTCCCCGGGAATTCGAGAACGAATCGTTGGAGGTTATTTTCGGAGAATAAGTGTACTCCGAGCTGGAGAATTTCTTGAGGGAGGAGTAGTTCTGACTCTCGTTGCGGTAACTGTTGTTGCTGATGTTGCTGCTCTCGTTGTTCACAGTCTTGGTTTTCGTGTTCTCAAGGATCGACGAGGACGCGTTGTTGGTGAGGTTCGCCAGGGACTCCAGACTGCCGTAGGAGAGCAGGGATTTCGTCTTGGCGATCGCGTCCCAGGAGTCACGGCGCAGCGAGCCTCCCACCATCGACGATACTGTTGTTAATCAGAAAAGGTTTGTATTCATAAATAAATTAGTAAATCGTCTGAACGGGGTGACATAGCCCTACCATTACCGACCGAGCAATTGACACAGTTAGAAGCGTATTAAAAATAAAATATGAATAATCACAAAAAATCAAGAGTACATTGCTCTGTGGTTTTCAACGTTCTATCATCCAGTAAGTGGTTCTTGCAAAGTGGATGATTCTTGTCCAGTGGTTTTTGCAAAAACTTTGAATGAAACTGAATTTTGTTTTGTTCAAAGTTTTTGCAAAAATCATTTGATATTTCGATTTCAAACTTTTACTGGACGATAGAACATTCAAAACCACAGAGCAATGTGCTCTTGATTTGTTGTGATTATTTGTATTTTATTTTTAATAAGTTTCAAACTGTCTCAGTTGCTCGGTCGGTAATGGTACGACTATGGCACCCCCTAATTTACAAAATGTTTAGCATCATTTCCAATGATTATATATTACAAAATCTGTTAAGCATGTTCTATTTTGTATTATACAATACCATAAAACTTTATACAATATCTTAAAATCATTACTAACTGAACAACAATTTTAAAACTAAGTATCTAAATTGTCATTACCTTTAACATTGCTAGTGGTATCCACAATGTTATTCTCACTGGACCCCCGTCTATTGAACCCATGATACTCCTGCTCGCCAGGTTTGGGACTGGAGTTCTTGCTAAACGAGTTGTGCATCCCAGCAGCGCCAAAAGTCATAGGACTGCGACTTGGTGACCTGGACCTGAAATTGTCCTTGGGGTCTGGCCACGTAGGTGACTTGGACTGCGCTCTATTAATCGAGCTCGATGAGTACATCTCTTTCCTCTCGTTCATAAACGATGGGCTCTGAGCTGTCTTAGGTGACGGGGCGTGATGGTTGATGGGTGATGACCTCGTTTGTTGCCTGTCAAAGGTCTTATTGTAACTGCTGGTGTAGGAGCTGGGCGAGGGCGATTTGTACGTGGGCGAGTTGTGGGACTTTGGCGAGTCGGTTGTGTTCATTCCGTTCATCCTGCGCTCCAACGACGACATGCTCGTCCTCTCCAAACTGTTTAGATGGGACCTTCTCGAGCCCCTCTGTGTTCCTACCCTCAACGGGAACGGCGAGCCCCTCACATCAGAACCATTGAAGTACACGTACACCCTGTACTTGCCAGCGTCCCTTGGTACGAAAGACACTCTGTATCTCATGTGGCCAACTTCCTCGATTCTGTGCTTCACGCTCTGCTTGTCGTGGACGATGTCTATGTGGATATCACCAAGTCCACCGGTGCTCGTCGCATCGACCGTGAAAGAGAACGGCTGCCCGGGCATAGCTCCGTCGAGGTCATGCAGCTGCACGCCGTGCGGGTCGAAGACGAAGCAGGTGAACGGACCACCCTGGATGTGTTGGCCCTTGTGCGTTATAGCAATGCTCCATTCGCCTATTTCATCCGGCTGGAACGTTGCCGTGTGCATACCGTCATCCGTCTCGCGGACCGGACAGCTTAAAGCACGACTTGTCGGCGACCACGCTGTTACGTTGATACCGTCCTGACTAGTGCCTGTAATTCATAAATACGTAATTATCGGAATTAGAGAAAGTTTACGTTTGTAATTACCGTTTAAGTATCTTTTAAAGGAATTATTTTAATTTATAATCTAATTAGGAGAATTTTTTGTATAAACGTTGTTAGTGAACTATTTATAGAGATACAAAAAACTCTATTATATGTAGATGTTCCTGAATCGCGTGAGTTAAATACGCAGGAAAAAGGAAATGAAAGTAGACGATACATCTATATATGTAACACTGTCTCTAAAAATGGTTAAAATAATTAGCAACTCACACATAAGACTGCATAACTATATATAATTCTAAAGATGAGAAATTTTTTGTTTGAAATTTTTTATATTCCAAACTCAAACTTTTCCTACTTTTTTTATTTATATTATCATTTCGTTTTTCGTAATTCAATAAATTTAACGGTCCTCGACTCACCGTAGCTATTGACTAGAACTTCGACGATGGACCCAATGGCGCAGGGATCCATACCGGGTGATTTGATTTTGGTCAGCGGCGGGTGCACGCGGAAGTAGTACGGGCAGCCGTTCAGCAGCTCCCCGTCGTTGTACACCATCAGCTAAAAATCCAATGAAAAGGAACATGGAATCATCCTGCTTTTGCTCTCCTGTATAACACTATTATAGCTTCAACCTCATACCTTATGCATGCCGACTTCGGAGGGCACGAACGTGCCTTTCCCATGCAGCCCATTCCACGTGAGCCTGCACTCGATGTGTCCGCTGGGACAGACGACTTCACCTCGCACTTCGCGCGTGTTCACCTCCTTCGAAAGCAGCTCAAGCTTAAAGTGTGCCGGCTGCTGTACGCGTGCCGAGGTGCTGTCTATGTGGACGGCGACCTGCTCGTTTATCTGCGGCCGCGGTCTCACCCACTGAAAGAACGCTGTATACGCCATGACCCCGAGGTGCTCCACGTTCTCGTCAGCCATGTCCTTCGCCTTCAGCAGCGGCTCGACGCCAAGTTTTCTGCCGCCCTCGATGCCTGTGCGTATGTGATGTTGGAGAATTAATATATGTGAGATATGATAGGGTTCAGGTATGGGTTAGTGTGTGGGGAAATTACCTTGCTGACAGTTATGCTCCCAGGATGCGCTGCTCGTATCGATTCTGTCGTATGCCGGTGCTGGACCACCGAGGGTGCGCACGAGGCTGCACAGGGCTCTACCGTCGTTCCAGTCGGTCTGCAAACATTTTTTTAGGATTGGTCAAGGTGAAGTTTGAAAGCTATACTTAGAGCGCGCAGCTTACTTGGGAAATCTCACTTTTAAGAGGAGATTTCTATACTGAACTAAAAAATGTTATACTCAGAGGGCAGGAATTACTTATAGTTAATGATCAAGACTTATAGTAGTCATCGAGGTACGAATTTAAAAGAATAAAAAATTTTTTTTTTTTTTTATCGTTTGTCAACGTCTAATTCAACGTTTACTTTGCACATCCAAGCAAAATTTATCAAGAAAATTTAAAATATATAAAACGTAGTCGAACCACTACAAATATTTGCATGGAATAATATCAAGATATGTTGATTTTAAATTTGTGTCTGAACTATCAAGTAAATATTTAAAAAAATTAGAATATTCCAAAAAAATAATAATAAGATTCAATTATCCTCGAATGAGTATATAGCATTTCTCAAGATATTTTTTGGGTTTACTCCATTAAATTTTTCTTTGTTTCTATTAATTTTCATAGCGACGAAAATAAAAAAAAAAGATCTCAATCATGCACTCACGGTGAAGTTCTTGACTTGGTGATGCGGCAGCTGCGAGTTTACCCATCTCAGGGTCGAGTGGAACCCTGGCGATCCGTCCTTCATAAAGTACGACAGATACGTCATGCCCGAGAGCTCGTCAAGATACGGCGAGGCGAGGTACTCCGGCTGCAGGACCATCGGTATGTCGAACTCCTTTTTCGCTATCTCCATCGCCTTCTTGCAGTTGTACACCCTTTCGAACACGATAAATAAACGTTAGGTGTCGAAAGCCATATTATTATGTGTGAAGGTTGGAGGTACATATATAGATACACGTACTTGTCGGTGGGGTCGAGGTGACGCCAATGAGGGAACAGCCCCGGACTGCAGTAGTCCAGCAGCGCGCTCAGGTAGACGCCCGAGTTCCAGTCCGTGGTGAAGTTGTTCACGCGGCATTCCGGCAGGACGCCCTGGAATTACGTTTGTATGATGGGTTTATGTTGTGTGTACAAAAGATGAAAGATTTTTTTAAATTTTTGACTGAAAGGTATATGTAACTTCGAGAAAAAAAATTCCTAAGCTTATCTTTCTCGAAGTTCGCTACTTTGGATCGCGTTACTCTATACATTATACCACGTATACGTATATAAATTACTCAGATTAACACGACATCGTGACACTAATATATTTACCGACTTGTTGCCCAAACCATAGAACCTCCAAGGTGTAACACGCGAGCACGTCGCACACACTCACACTGTTGTTTTTTGTGCCCTATAATACCCACCTACGGGACGCCCTACAATTTTTTACCACATGGCAATTAGCGTCCCGCGGTAAAGGTATTGTCACATAAAAAGCACGTGACAAAAAAATCTCGTTTCTTTTTTTCTTCACATGACACAACATTGAACAACAGAGTGTGTTAAGTATTACACGAAAAAAGAGCAAACATACGTAATTCGTATAAAGCGATGCATGATGTGTATATATAGTTGAGCGTGTATATAGACTAACCTTGAGCCAGGAGAGCATGAGTTTCCTCGGTGGGAATTTGGATTTGCCTATTTGGTATCTGACAATGAGCGACCATATCAGACCAAGGATCAGCTTGAGGTTGCCGTTCACGATGTCCACGTTACCTTAAATCGTGGAATAAATTATTTGTCAATTTGTTGTATTAATAGTATACAATATATGTATATAATGTTAGTATAATTCTAATATGGTTGTTTTAGTTACAATTTTGTAAAAGAATAATATTCAAAGTATAGCTCGAGGAAATATATTTATAAATAGAAACTGCTGTAAAATGTACGAGCGTTTTCATTCGCGTGCGGAAAATAGCTCTCTGCCGGGAGGGCCCTCGAGCTTCGAAAGATCGTGACACAAAACACGACGATTTATGCACACGCATAAACATACACCGAAATTAAAGCGCGATTTTTCACAAACCGCGCCATAATACACGAGCCGTGATTCGTTTCGTTCTTTTTTTCTTTTTAAGCGTAAAAGTGCGTATATGTGCGTGTATAAGTACATACTAGTTACATGGGTACTGAAATAACCGCACTTGAGAGCAAGTAGATTCATGTGACACGTGAGCTATAAAGATCAAGGTTCGCGCCGTGCTGTCGCGATCGAAAAACAAGAGCTTGTACACGATGATTTATTTGAGAATATAAGTACGCGGTTTTTCTCGACCGACCTTGTATTAATTTTTGGTTATTGTATTGTTTATGCATAAATGAATTGTGCATTGTTTGCGGCTATATCATGGGAAATGCGTCATTTAAATTTAAATTTACAAATCTGCATTATATACGGTGCATATAATTAATTAAAAATGAAGTATAAGAAAATATAGGTATTAATTTAAACATTTTCGACATTCTTGTTAGACCGACGCATAGAAGAAAATCTGCACGACCGAACTATATTTCTGCGAAACCCTCGTTAACCGATTTCACACTGCGAAAAAGCTCCGGCGCAACATTCCATCGGTGCAACCCCGACACTTAAAACCACCCACTTACTTGCGCGAAAATATCACTGCGTCAAGCTGCGCCTTTCGCCGACAAAAACCCGTCGTACCGTCGGAAAACTCGCCGGCTGTCGCAAATACGCAAACATTACCATAACTCTCAATGAATATTCATCCACACATATATATAAAACATATACTACTCGCACTTTACCCAATTTTCTCCTCTCGTATAATAATATTTCCACAAACCGATATCCCCGTATACATATATATGCACGGATTACAAAAGCTTCCTCTTCCCGCGCTCGCTCGCGCGGACAATGGGGAAACAGACTTTTGCGACACGCTCTTTCTCTATACATTACAACGACAGCCTCTCATTCTCTGGTCGACCCATTGGGCAACACCACCACCTACCGATATTCACAAGTTTAACGCCATCAGCCTCGACGGCCTTCAGCGCAGTAGACACGTTCTCGAGGTAATGATGCTGGTTGACAGGTCTCGGGTTCCACCTAGCCAGCCTCTTCCCAGTAAGCGTCTCCACCAGGGCGCAGAGTCTCGTGCCATCGCAGAAGTCGTCGACGAGATCGAGCACCGGTCCTAGCTCCCTACCCCGCTCCGACTGCTTCAGATGCTCGTTCACCCAGTTGCGAAAGGTGTTCGCCTGGATTTCCACCCAGAGGTCCTCGTGGCCCTTGATCGCCATACCCTTGGCGGCTGTGCCCTCAGCCGAGCGAGCCACTAGACCCACCAGCTCGGCCGGCTCCAGCTGCTCCGTAGCTCGTTCCTGCATCGTGTTATGTTCGTGTTCGGTAGCGCACTTATCGCGGCTACTCCTGCGGATATAGACACACAAACAGGCCTTATTAAGCGCGCGCCCACGTTGGGCACATTCCGAAACGCTCTCTCGTATATGTATATATGCAGGTGCCTCTCTTTCTCCTCTCTCAGAGGTTGCAGGCTAAATATATAGCGGTGGATATTATATATTGTGTGCAGTAACGGAGAGTAGTGCCGCCTGACCGCGCCGCGGCATCGAGATCACCGGGAGAGCATGTGTGTGTGTGTGTATGTAGAGTTATAGAGTATTGTTTTTTTTATATCTGTATAGATGACATCACCCACACAGAGCGAGGAGAGCCCTAGGCGCGTGTATATATGTATATAGTTACGGTTTCGACCACAGCGCTGCTCTGTGTGCTCCCAACTAAGGTGAACTCTTATACTCCACTCTCCGTCATTGCACTCACTCACGCTCACTCTCCCTCTCTCACGCGCTACACACACCTGCATTTATTTACCTACCTGTTCGTGTCGATCGTCTGCGCCGCGATCACCAGTATCACGGCTTATATCACTATCCTACTATGATGGGCCAGCGAAAACAATCGGGACCATCGTCCCGCGACCGAGCAGCCGCGCGCGCACTCGCTGCGTTTTTTGGCCAGCGACTGACGAGTGTATAAAAGATACCTGCGCGCGGGCCCCGCAAGAGAGACAGAGAGAGAGAGAGAGAGAGGTAATACTGTGTCCCCACTCTAGTGACAAGCGCGCGGGGGCGGCACTCGATGCTGATGGGCCCGACGGATGGACGTGTGTCAATGATATATGCAGGATATAGATTGGTGGAGGCGAATGTATATTACCGAGTTTGCGGAGCTGATCCGAAAATTATGATCTTTGGTTTGGTACTACAAGGTGGGGATTGGGTGCAGAGAGAGTTGTGTTTAGTAAACAACGTTAAGTCATCGGCTATATTGGGATGGATTTTTTTCTGGAGAATTGGGAATGCATCTATATATATATACTTACCTGTGTGGCGTGATGGAAGGATTTGTTTTTAAATTAAGGACGTGACCTCTTGTACTTATGTGCAAGAATTAATTCATCGACGATTTTCCTGTCATTTTTACTTATTCCATATATGAAAGAGTATATATACTTATATACGGGAATTTTTTTCTGTGGTTTATTGTTTTTTTTTTCAAGTCGAAATAAGTTTTTGTAAGATTATGTTTATAAGTACGAGTTGTTGTTATTATTATGTGGCACGCGAAAGGTGAAAAAATTACACTTGTTGAATTTTCATTTTAATGTGGCAACGGACTTTCTCCGGCGACCTGTTGCCGAGTAACAGTAAACTTGTATTTTTCAAAAATTCAAAAATTATTCGCGTCAGTTATATACATGTATATAGTGATTACTCCAAACTATATATCGACGGCTGAGTGGAACAGCGTAGTATCTCGGCCCCCGGTTGAAGAACGTTGTGTCTCACCGGCAGTTAAAGAACGTCCTACTTATCCCGCGTACTTATTGGACGTAAAAGCGCCGGGATACGTCGTTTTCCATCCTCGGGCCGAGATACGAAGTTCTTTGTCCGCGCGCTGAGATACGACGTTCTTCAACCGGGTGCCGAGATACGACGTTGTTCCGCTCAGCCGTCGATATAGTATATGAGAAAATCTCAAAAAAGTAGCACTTATCTCTAGTTCAAAATGTTAAAAATTTTTTTTGAAGGCACACCTTCACGACAAGATTGTTCTCATTTGATAGGTCATAACATATACGAAAACGCTC
>UXGD01000562.1:7576-54187 GCA_900474315.1 Torymus auratus | reverse complement strand
AGATATAGGTCGGGTGTACACCTATGTCCGTCCATGTGAGACCTTTTACCGGCCACTTTTTCTTCTGCGATTAACGATTATAAAATGGATAATTTTGTATCCTAAGACAGCAATTGCAAAGTAAATAACTCGTATTGTAGGATACCATATTTATTAATTTAGAAAATTTTATTTTTAAATAAATTAAAAAAATCATTGCCGGTAACTGGGGGGTGACCGGTTATAGGTGGAACCGCCCTACCATGGAATTATTTGAACTGATATTCAATTGATGTACATCGAAGTAACGGATGTAATAACGTTTCTATCGATCTGTAATGATAATGATAATGAGATAATCGACCGATACTCGGTTACAGTACAATTTTACTGTGAATTTAGCAAGATTAATCTCTTCGTCTACCAAGGCTTTAACAATATTGGATGATCGGTAGACTGTCTTTATTTGTTCTTGTCTAAACTCAACTACTTGAGAAAACAAATTTCAACCTTGTAGAAAAATCCAAATAGTTAATTTTTCAACAGCTTACGTCGGTGTTAGACCCTTGATGGCAACGCTTCCAACACGGTAGACTATCATTATCCTGTATTTTTAAGTATCTTTGGTCACTCTAAAAAGTTTCACTCTCGTAGGTATAAAACTTTTACATATTATTTATTTACAGATTTTAAAAATTTTTGTTAATGTTAGTAACGCTAAAAGCTTGACTTTCAATTTTATTATTTAAACTATATAAACATTGCTTGAAAGATGTGAAGACTTTTCATATTGACTGACAAGAGAGATTTTCAAGAATTTACAAGAGCGAGACAATAATTACGCAGAAATATTGTATTGTCTTGCTTTCGTCCAGCTCTAATCCATACCATCCATAATTATATCACACCACACCATTTGTCTTTTTCACAAAGAAAAAAAAGGTGAAAAAAGATCCACCACCCGCAGCACGACCACCGTCCCAGGGCTGCGTATATCCCTCGCGTACGCGATCCTAAACGGATTACTATAGTTTTATAGTGATTCAATTATAGCCACGCGAGCGCGCTCCAGTACCAGGCGTAATTGTTCGCGGTATTACTTTTTACGAGACCTCTATATCCGCATTACCGCCGCGCGAGGGACTTTCGGCCGGTGAATTATGAAAAGGAGAGGGTAAAGAGAGGATGCACTTTTATTTTCGTTGCTGCTGCAGCAGCAGCAGCGCCACGCGAGCGCGAAAAAGGACGACCTCAAAGCGTGCGCCTGCGCGCCAGCTCGCGGGTATTTAATTAGGAAGGAATTTTATTAAGCGAGGCGAGAGGCAAGTGCATTAAGATGTGTGCAGTTGGGATTACCTCCCGACGGCGAGGAGGAAGAATTCTTAAAACGCGGGAAGAAGGATGGTTTTGGGTTTTTTTTTTCTTCTTCTTTCGGTCGGAGCAGGTATTTTGAGAGAATTTAGGAAGAAGATTGCGAATAGTTTGCTCTCTTCTTTTGAGGTGAAGTTGATGGTGCAACGTGTGACTTCAAAGAGTACGCTATTTTGGCTGAATTTATTCTGTATTTGCCCGGTGGTTAAATTTTAAATTCAATTTATAGGATTACTTTTTTGGGAAAACATTTTCGAAAAGTATAGCCCAAAAGCTTGCGCATCGTCGAATTGCTGATGCAAATTCTTCGTAAAAATTTTACAGCTAAAAATGCGGATTTGAAAAGTAGCAAGAGAGAAATATTCAGCAGGTGTTTTCAGTCTTTTTAATACTTTTTATCTTTAATCCTTTCCAAAAATAAACAAAATTTTCATACTTGTTACGTTTTATTATACAACAATATACATCCCTATACTCATTTAAAATTACACTAATAAAACTCAAATACTCACTGCTGCTCTCGGCGCCCTGGATATCTGCACACGCCTGATACTTCAGCAGGAGTTTGCTGTCGTCAGTGCAGCTTTCCGCCTGGTTCTCCAGCGCCTTGCACTCGCCGTGGCCGCGATTGTAGCTGAAGCTGTAGGGCGGCCCGCTGAACGGACAGGCTATCGGCTTCGAATCCAGTCGGAACATCGAGTTCAGGCTGTCATCCGAATTGAGCTCGGCGCACGCAGTGTCGAGATCTGCTTCGCTCGGCTGGCAGTATGCTGCTAACAGAAAAATTTTTCCTAGGTTAGTGGTGTACAAGGTTAGCGTAAATATATATAAAATCTTGGGAATTAAGCAAGTTGTAAGTGATATTTTCACTGAACGATGTATAGATAAGTGAAATATTGGTTAGAATTAAAAATGATTTTAAAATTCGTTAAAATTTTATTAACTTTAGTTATAGTTAAAATATTCCTGATTTTACGACTAAATACAAGGAATTTAATACGTTTGAAATAAACGTTTTGTTTTTACTTTAATATTAATGTTAAAATTAATATTAAATTAGTATTATTACTTAATAATTCGTTTAAAGGTTGTAATTAAAATTATAATGGTAAATATAACGTGGTACTTAATCTTGGGTTTTCTCATATATTTCCAGCCTAGCTTACACGCTGCTGTCATAATGCCATTCATAAAGTCGTTTAACGATATAATAAAGAAAATATATCTGAATTTTATAAACCGAAAGACTCTTTAGCACGTCGTGAAATTAAGAAGATGTTCGCTCAGAATGTGCAGTCAGTTGTAACTATTAAAATATCTTAATGAATAATCATAATTTATACGCTAAAATTTAAACGTTAATAATTTAAATGTATGATAATTTATTAGAAGTGTATAATTTTAAATTAATTCGAAAAGCACAATGATTGCACATTCATAAATGATTATACACTCGAATAATTCAGGTATAATTAAAACGCATAATTTATTAATGTTTATTTGAGTGTAATAAAATCAGATACACTCAATTAATGCATAATAAAGTGAGAGAGAGAGAGAGGGGAGGAAGACTCTATTAAACTTTTGCAACAACTTTCCAAAAGACACTTTAATCACGAAATAATTATACCTTTAGTGTACTTAAAATTTTTTTAAGGCTTTTAAAGTTAATATTAATAATTAAGTTTTCCAGTATCCTATCTCGCGAACACTTTCCAGCGCGGGTTAAATATCATCTCATTTAAATATACGAAAAATTTATTAAAATTGTCGCAATATGTCCCCTCGATTATTATTCATGCATATTCATCCACCGGTCAACAGCCACACATACGCACACACACGCGCGTATATTGTATTCCCTCGTCACTCTCAACGAACCAAAAAAGAAAAATACACGCGACACTCCTTAATTAAAACGATCCTCCACCTCCCTCCATCATCACTTCCACCTGCGGCCGCAAAAGACGAAACCGCTCGCCATTGTCACCCACCCACACACAAAGCCTGGCCCATCTCCATTCCTTTTGAAGCCACGCAAAATTCAATCCGGCCAAAGATTCATCCGTGCCCCCTCCACCTCAAAACTTTTTCGCAAATGAACATTGACGGGCCGCCGCCGCCGCTCAAAGCCCCGATAAAAGCACGCGCATATAGACGGATGGCGGCATGGCATATTTACAAGAGCGCGAGTGAGCGAGAGAGCGAGAGAGTGGAAGAAAAGCCCAGGATGCCAGGCCGGGTATCCCCGTGGGGGATGTGCCCCGGTCCTTTGATAATTTATGCATTTCGGCATAATCTCTCTCTCTCTCTCTCCGAGCGCGAGCGCGTATATGAAAGCCGAGTGGCTCGGCTTCGCTTTGGAATGGGAAGGGGCCGCTGCCGCCCGTTTTCAGTCTTCTGACTAAGAGATGAGCGTTTTCGCGCGCCCGCGCGAAATAAGGGTGCGGAAAATAAGCGGAACGAGAGAGGATGTATATATGTATAAGAGTGAGTGGAAAGCGCGATCGTTAATTATTGATTGTGCGGCGGGAGGAGAGATTTTGTTTTGTTTTTTTTTTGTTTTTTGTTTTTTTTTTTTGTGGGGTAAAGGAAGTTTTCGAGGAAGAGGAAGTTGTTTGGTTCGAACTTTGTGGAAGATGAAAAAGAAGTGCTTCGTGTTATGAGGAAAGAAGTTGTTAATGGGTTGGAAGAATTGAATTTCCAATTTTCAGTAAATTAATTGAAAACGAACTTTAATATTCAAAGTAAAATGGGTAGTCTTATGTAAAAACTGAAAAATTAATAAATAATAAATAAAATAAACATATATTTTTTCACTTTATAGTACGTAGTAGAAATAGAGAACCGTACGAAAATAATTTACTGCGGTTATAGTCGTTGTGTTTTCGAAAATTTGTAAATAAAGGTTTTTAAATTTTAATTTTGTAGATTAAAATTGAAGATTGTTTTTTCACACACTGCACAGATACGAGGATGAAATTTATGAAAAGGTCGAGCCGTGTAAGGTATACCCGCATAATGCTTTACTAAGTGAAAGACCCTCCTTAATTAGAATGAAAAGTAGCCGCGTCGGAGTTAGAATGTTTAATACTTTGACCTTTCAGACATTTAGCAAAGATTTAGCCTGCCCGACAGCATTTTCATATATTTTTTTCACGAAACTTTCTGAATAAAATTTCACTCTCGCTCCAAGATACGTTATTTCAAATTTATACACACACCATCTTTTTTTTTAAAATATATGTAACATTCGATATTTATGTAAGAATTACGCGCGAGAATACGAGCGGGAAAAACGAGAAGCCGTTGTAAAGTATTAAAATGGAATTTCTAATTTATAAGGGAATTTGAATACCTTAAATTTTCATAATGTACGGTTCGACCGTAGATAAGAGACAAGCAACGGGGCGCGACGCCGGCCGGGGGTGAGAAGAAGAGGAGAGCGCGTTTAGGCGAGAGGGCGTTTTTCGGCAAAATAAGGGTGGCAAGATAAGAGGGCGAAAATCCCCGAGAAGACATCACGAAACTTATAAAGACGGTTAATTATTGGCTATCGCGCGGGAAGGAGAGAGCGCGCGCGGGGATAACACACCCCCACCGAGTGACTCACTCTCTCTCTCTCTGTGTGTCCTAATGTTACCGTAAAAGTGAAAATAAAAACTTTTCGCGTAAAAGAAGTTTTTTATTGAAGATTTCTCCTTTTACTACCTAATACAAACATAATAATTTTGCCTTTTTCACAACAAATAAAGGAAAAGTTGCTGAGTGCACGCACTTTTTCAGCGCACAAAGTACACGAACTTAATGACTATAAGCAGTATACGTGAATCCCTAAAATATGCTTTAAATAGAAAATAATAATCTCAAATCTGAAACCATTTTCGCTCAAATACACCATAGTACCCCGGTGACAATACAACCCCACCGTGCCGACGAACAAAAAAAAAATGAAAATAAAAGCGCGCTCTCGAACTTGCGCCCCCATGGAAGAAAAATAAGGGACGATAAAAAACCTCGGACGTAAAGCAGCCGGCGACGCACTTTTCCCTTGATTAAGACCCGCCAGGAGCTCGCGTCCCCCCATGAAAAATAAAAGGCGCACCGAAGAAGCACGCCGAGGAGAGAGAGAGGCAGACTCGCGCGCGGCTTTATATTTTTCGTATTCGAATAGCTAAAACGGCTCGAATTCGAACAATGCGCCGGGAGCATTGTCTTTATTGGCCCCGCGCTCGTGCCATTATTTCGCTAAGTCCGCGCGCGACGCACGTCTTTTTTTGCGTATACCGCCGCAGAAAGGAGCGCGTGAGAGAGAGAGAAAGACAAAAGGAGGAGGATGCGCGTTTGATAGCATGGAGTGAGGGTCTGTAGGGTTGGATAAATATAAATGTCTATATTTGGGGCTGCCTGTGGATTTTCTCTGAGGAGGGGAGGAGAGACGTTATGCGAGTGAGCTGTCAGAGACGGATGCGATGGATTGGTTGCTGTTTTTGAAGTAATTGTCTCAACGGTCGGAGAGGTGACGATAAATTATTTCCAAAAATATTGTTTCGTGCGTAATTCCTTTTAATTTTTACGATATAGCATGATTAATCTTGATATTGTATTGTCTTGCCTTAATATTCAAGACAATAATCGATACAATATTTATATACAGCTTTCGATACAATATCAAGATTATATTGTAAAGAATCTTGTCTTGTCTTGAAACTAACAACATTTTCTAATCGTAATAATTTATCGAAATAATAAATTCGTAACTCAATAAACTTCGGTAGTTGCTAACGACCATCTACTAACAAGATGTTCGAATGATAACGATTGGCGAGGCTGGAAGCGAGGCGTCGCTATATCCCCTCGAGCCGACTTACTTAGGGACTGTCCACATAGTGGGTTTTGGGCTTTGACCAAGACAAGAAATAAATTTTCGAGAATTTCCAAGAGAGAGACAATAATTACAGAAATATTGTATTATTGTCTCGCTCTCGTACAGCCCTAGTGCGAGCTATTGGCTCTGATGTTAAACGGTAAGTCAAATCAATTATACTTTTAGCTTTAGATGTAAGTAGCTGATTGCTTACATTTAAGTAATTTTCTTTCATCAATGTCGGCATCAACGTGTAATTGCAATGAAACTTAATTTACCAGTAAACAACTGATTACTCGAAATTAAACGAGTTTTAAATGAAATGATATTATATTAAACGTTTGGTCGATTGGTGACCAAGAAATTTTCTAAATTGAATCTAAAATTCGTTTTTTCCCCCTTTTGGTGTTTCAATTACACACAAATTAAAGAGTCAGCATTGACGGTTAGTCGATTCTTCAATTTAAAATAATTGACAGTGTAATTTTGAACTGGCAGAGAGCAACTCTCGAGACCGAAAACGATTTAACTCAACTGCGCGATGATCGCTCTCTGAAAATGTAATTTTTCAACTTTATATACTCGAAAAACCATTTTCAAATCATTCCACTCCGCTTCGCCGTGTAATAACTCCGACAATCCAGGTCAACGTAAACGCCATATCCTCGCGTCACTCGGTAACATCCAAAGAGACACGCACGCAGCACGCGATCGCAAGAAAAGAAGAAGAAGACGGAAGGAAGGAATCCAAAAAAACAACCAAAAGAAAACGCGACGAAGACGCGAGAATATAGTTCACGCCTAACTGAAACGACCGATGATTTATGATGGCTCCGGGTCTCTCTCGGTCGCACTATGTGGGTCGATATTGCACGAGACTCGAGAACGAGTGTGTAGAGCGCGCGCGAGAAGCCGGGATTTTATCGAAAAGTCGGAGGGAAAGAGAGAGAGAGAGCATAGCGTCGCGACAATTTATCGCGACGACACGGCGGTTTTCCGATCCGAAAAAGGAAAGCCAAGAGGAAGTAGAGCAAGCAAGCAAGCCCTTTGCTATAGGCGTTCCCAGTAGTGCGGAAATTAAGCTGATCGAAATGCTATACGATTTTCCTACGTAATTACTCAATATTTGCAGGCTTCCTTGGAAATGGAAAAGCAGTTTTTATCATTATAACCATTAAAACAAATATCACCGCAGTTTAAACTATAATATAAGAGGAAAATCGTTATTAATGCATCTCTCCTCACCACCACCCCCGCCGACGACATGACAATTTATTTTCATTCTCCTCCTGATTTCCGCACGATTTATTACAGACCATCTCCGAACCTCGCGCCAGTCTCCTCATAATCCTAATGGCGACGTAACATTTTTTTTAATCCCCCAACGAGCGCACGATTAATCTCAAGACGCTTAAAAATAGCGGACGCAGGGGCAGTGTGCAGCCGATTCGAGTAATTGGATCTATATAGCGCGCGCTCGTATGTGTCAGGTTGTATCAAGGGTCGAGGCGAACGATTTCTGCTCTCGATATATATTGTCATTTCGTGTACTTGACGTCGGAGGCGCGCGACGATTTATTGAATTATATTCGCAGCCGCGCTGCTTGGAAATTGGGTCTTTCCGCCTATTTTACACTCTTTTTTTGTATATTATAGGGGGGGAGAAAAAGTAGAATAGGTTAGTGGAGGGACTTTATTATTGGAGCTCTCCGTGTGGCATTTGTTCAGTGATATAACATGAATTATATAATATTTTATTACTGATCAGTGCCCATTTACGTTTATACATTATTTAGAGTATAATAAATTGAATTTATCGATATATACGCGGCTAATCCAAACCGGAACACGTCAACGATTGCATTATTAGAAATGAATGATTACATTGTGTATATTAACGTGACCACGAATTATTTATACTTATCCTATTTTCCATATACCGCGCGCGCGAACGGAAGCGCGGCGTCAAAAACAAAACAATCCTTTTCTGCGCAGCGATAAATTACGGTTATCATCAGATCGATGAATCGATCAAATGATCTCCATCAACGTCGGACCAGTTATTAATCTCGACAAGATAAATCTCCCTTCCTCTCTCCTTCACTTTTTTCTCTCCCCCCACTCCTCCCGCATCTGATCGCGTCTATTATTAACCCAAGGCGGTGCTACGCGTACACGCGGGGAGGGCAGATCCAGTGCGATTTCCTCGGCGAATTTTTTCTCCTCTCCCCTCTCTCGGCCAACTATTTTATCGCTTTCGTGTCTTCTACATTTATTTCGTGCGCGGGCTCTCCCTTCGCAAGGAGAATATTTATCTCGGGGGTCGCGACGCTTTTGTGAATTTGAAGGAAAAAAAGCAAAACGATTTTTCTATTTAGATGTGCAGGCCCTAGCTCTCAGACACTCGGAAGTGCCCTTACGTAGCTTCGGATAAATCACTCTTAGAGAGGGGCGACCGAAGGTTAGTTACACACGCGCGCGCGAGAGGACGAGAATGTGAATAATATTAGGGCTTATTTATGAAAATTTTCAAAGCGTATATACGATTGCGAGCGAATATCCCATATGTCGTATAGGGATCATTTTCGAGCTCGCGTAATCCCCCGGAGGAGAGAGATGCGCGCGCGCGGCTTTGACGTATATGTACGAATTCGATGTGGATTTTGACGATTATCGCGTTATTAGATTAGCGAGAGTTGGTCATTTGATTTGCGCTAGCTCTCTGCTAATATTTGAAACTCCCCGTTATAGCAGTTTACTGGATAAACGGTCTGCGTTTCGCGAGACGCTTGTATATCAACTATAATTACTCATGTTTAATGAATATTCGGGGTATTTCGTGCGACCTGTGTATGCGAAACATCGCTAATTGCAATAATAAATAGTGTACCTACATTAAATAACTTTCTATCGCGAGTTTTGCTCATCACGTATAACAGTTTGTAATTGATATATAAAAAGGTTATTTTCTAATGAAAAATAAACGATAAACAAGGTTAATAAAAGTGGAGTTTTTTTGTTCAAGTTTTATCGTCCATTTTCTAGATTATACCATAGCCTCCAATACCGCGCCATCTGTTTTTTTTGTCCGCTTCATTAATCACTACTCCGATCCCTTGTTTTTTTCCGTATCTCCCTCGCGCGCGGCGTTTCCTTAATCATACCGGCTCCTCTCTCGGCTCTTTATCATCTTTATTGTCCCTTTTCAATAGATGATACAGATATTATCTGCCCTTAAACGCCATGAATTTGTGTAATATTATAACGCGCGTTTATTAAAACGGCTTCTTAAACATTCGTGTATATATATTATATACGGGGGAGATTTTAAAAACCGGTAGTCGCCTGTTATCTTAATCATTATGCAGCGGCGCGTTCGAATGGCGTCCGGGCGCTTATTTACAGGTCTTCGCTACCTGGCAGAGATACGCATTTTAATTTATGCTGATGAGATGTGTGGCCTTTTCTCGATGCTCGCTCTCTCCATTTTGTGTTTTACACTTTCTCACTCTCTGTGTGAGAATTCTTTTACTTTGGTCCCCTTTTTTCTCGAGATATAATCACTAAATTAAAGGAACACACGTCTTACTCTATTTTGAATTTAAATTGCGGAAATTAGAGGAAACACGGCGTTTTACATGAAATTAGAGTACGTGTAGCAGTTGGTAAAAATGCGGTTCTTTCTTATTTCTTTGCTGCGAAAAGCTTGTAAGCTAGGCTTGCTGCATCTTACAACCAATTTGGGTTGCTTCAAATAACTATATTGCAAAAGGAAACAGCTAATTTGGTACGTACAACGTCCTAATCGCTACATACTGTTAAATTAATACATTTTATAACGTTACCGATACGCAACAAAAACACCAGAACCTCAGTACTATATACTTAACCAAGAATTCAAAAAACTTGAACCATAAAATTCAAAAACCAAAATAGAATCGACTCATAATAATTCCGATACCCCTATATATCGAATCACCCCCTATATCCACGGCAGAGCTATCATCATCCGATTCATTCCAGCACGCGCGCATCGCGCTCCAAAAAGAATCACCGCGATCTCACCTCCCATCGCTCTCTCTCGCCCTAATCCCTTCCTCCTCATCCTCCTTCATTAAACAAACCTTCCCTATACCACAACGCAGCATCAGTTGCGCATTATATACCCGCGATCCCAATAACCATCCGAACGCAGGGCGGCATCAAAAAGAAAACCCTGCGCGCGGCGCATCCATCCAATCCAAAAGAAAACGACAGCAACGCGCGCGCACGCATCTCTCGCGTGCAATTTACCGGCTCGCTAATACAGCCACGCACGCATATATATAGCTAGTAGTAGTATGGAGTAGCAGCTGAAACCCCGCCTGCTCCCATCGCGTGCATCAGCCTCATCCCCGGGGTCGACGTCCAGCCACTCGTTCTCTCTCTCTCCTAGGGCAACTGCACGCGCGCGCTCGCGCAGACAGCTCGATTCCTATCCCATCCTCCCTCTCTCTCTCCGTACTTACTTACTCTCCTTTTTTCGCGGAGAGCGAGCGAAGCATCTCGCGGTAGCGGAAAGTAACGACCGATAAGGAAGATCTGCCGAGGTGGAATGCTATTGTCATTGAAATCGCTGTCTTTTTTTTCTCGCTTGCTCGTTCCTCTATTTTCGCTTCTGCGGGCGGGTTTTGAAGGAGTGTAGGTGGAAGTAGATTATCTACGAGGGAGAGAGAGGAGAAGAGGTTAAATTGCGCGTGCTACAGAGGAAAAATTGCGGTGTCTTGTCGGAGCTTTTTTTTCCACTCGGCGCGGACGAGTGTGTGCGAATAGAGAGAAAGATTCTGCGGTGCGGCGAGTGAGTGTGTGCGTGGTTACCGGCTATCGTGAGACTCTAGAGTGGTACAGATTAGATTGTATTTTTCGTAATTGTCGGGGGTATTTGTCAGTTGGGCCGCGAGCGAGCGCGCGCGCGGTTTAATTAGAAGAAATGAGCGTAATTGTAATGCTGCGCGAGATCGCCGTAGTTGTGATAACGAATGCAATATTTTCTACGTAATTTCAGAGTGAATTATACTTGGATATATAACATTTAACGATGAAAGAAGCCGCGTGCTTTATTTAGTTTCTGTTTTCACAAAAAATAGAGATTTTTAAAAATTGATTCGTATATAAAAAATAACACGACGAAAATCCGAAGATAAATTACAAATCTTGGAGAAACTCCATTCCTTCGTTACAAACAAGTCCATCAGAGTCGAAACCGTATCCGACAACGAACACCGGCCCAATGTAACACACATCATCGCGTCCCAAAGTCATCCAACAAACTTCCAACTCGTTCTCTCTACCCGTGACTGCCCGGCGTCTTCATCAATTTCAAACGCACTCACTCAGCCCCGAATCTTATACATATACATTCCCACTCCCACGTATATACACCCAATCCATAACGAAATCTACAAAGCAAACGAAAAACTTTCCTCTCGCGTATATACACGATAACCGACCATCTCCAGCTACAGCGCATTCAATTTTCCTCTCGATCTGCTCGAAAACAATATTCATAAAACACGCGACATATACGGAGCTTCTTTCATCTCTCGCCTTTATACATTATTTCGCGAGCAACTGTTATATACGGAAGAGAGCGAGAGGAAGTCCCGCGGGTGACGATTATATGCGAGACTCTGAAGTGCGCTCGGATGGAAAATGGTATTTCTGATCCGAGCGCACGGCGCGCTACTCGCGCAGGCGCAGAGGGTAGAGAGAAATCCAGTATATAACTGATGGATGAGTATATCTAGAGTGAGTGAGAGGGAATTCAAAGAGGCTAACATCCGGGGAATCGCGCGAATTCGCCGCACACCGGCGTGTATATTTGCATGATGCGCGGGAGTGTAGAGAGAGTCAAAACTGGCGCGCAGGGGGGCAAAATAACCGAATGTATTATGCCGAAAATTTTAGTGATATTCCGGTATGCGGGATATTGTGTGGGTACGTATTATAAACAGTTTGCGCCGCTCGCGATGAGTATGAATGCGAGTGTTTAAACGTTTTTGCCACGAGGATGGGGTTGTGTGTGTTTCGGGGGGTTTGAAGTTTCGGGAAATTGAATTTGGATTACTCTCGTACGCGCGCTCGTGATTTAGGAGGACCGCCAGCGCGCTATTATTTAACGGGAATAATTTATCTCTCGCCGGTAAAAGTTTTCGACATTTTTGCTCACGTGTTTGTTTTTTATAAAAGTACTTTATATAGAATTTACGTTATTTTACTAAAATATAATTATATTAATAAATAACTTTAATGAAACCGTTCTTCTATCATTTTTAGATCGTATAATTCATTTACAAAATAGGATTAACCATCAGCTCGAATAAACTTAATACCCAAAATTATTCGTACACTCAAGTATACCATTTCATCATTTCGACTATACGCGAGTAGCTATCCCGGACAGCATTCCGGCCAAATTTTCAGGTATTCCAGCCCGCGTTTGCATCGCATTCCGCATTCCATAGCCGTCCATCTTCTATATATATACATGTATATATACCCGCAAACCGAAACATTTCCCAACGAAAAAGCCCCTATCCAATCCTCCCAAAAAAAAACACAGATACACACCTTTCCGGAAAATCTCCGGAACCGCACTATACGCTCGTAAACCTCCATATCATCCACGCGCAGCGCACACCCCATCCATCCACTCTCGCCGAAGACAATCGCAATCAGTTTCGCGAGGTCCGTTCTCCACACACACACACGTGCGATTAGCCTCGAGAGCCATGACAATGGACCTGACCGGCGGCAGGAATGCTTCTCTCTCTCTCTTGCGTATCTGTTTCTCTCTGGCCACGAGCGGCTCCTGACACGGGTATGACGTAACTAAAACTGACGGCCATTGTGCGCAAGCGCGCACCCTTTAAAGAGCGGGAGAGAATAAAGAGGGAGAGATGGAAAAAATCGACGGGAGAATAAAGTGCGCGGGGTGGCCGTGAAGAGCCGGCCTTTGTGCCCAAGCGCTCGCACGGCCCGCGTGATTTAATAAATGCGGAGAGAGCGGATGGACGGGTCGAGTGAGATGAGTACATATACGTACGTACGTGTGTGTGGGTTATATAGGATGGTAGAGGAGAATTTTTTCCTTTTTCGAGCTGTGCTATGCCCTTTTTCGAGGGGATGATGGTGCCGGAAGTTTTTTGAGGTGGCGGTTCCGCTCGGCATGGCTGTATTATTATTGCTTAGAAGTTTTGGGAGAGCGGTTGAGAATGTAGGTCAAGAGATGAGAATGTTCATTATTTTAAATTAATAATACTTTCTGTTATAGATGATAAAGAATGTTGTATAATTTTATATATACGTATAATATGTGTTGGCGTTCGCCTATTATTTCTATACGATCATATAGTATGTTAAAAATGGTGATCAATGCCAAAAGTTGATTGATCACATTGTGCTCCTCTATTCATGAATAAAACGTCAAGCGTCGACGTATTTATACCAATCCGTTGTAACAAAATATATGAAAAAAAAAACTATACAACGCGATAAAAACATTATAAATTCGAAGCTTCATGAATATTAATCGCAGACATATAGCCAACACATCAATTTCTTCATTTTACGCATAAACAAAACAAAAATTCCTCGCTCGTACCACCGCATTCGAAAAAAAGAGCCCACATGCAACGACCACGACTTATATAATTATTAAATAAACCACCCGCGCGTTCATTGAATACAAATCACTCGCCCCTCCGCAAAGAAAAAAAACTCCTCCACACACCCCTTATCCTATCATCTGGGAACTTATTAAATCCCTAACTTCGCTCTCTCACCACATAAAAAAATAAAACTCGCCAAGCCATCGCTCGAACTATACACGTCGAGCGTTTAACACCGACATATGGCGAATCTCTCTCTCTCGCGCTTATACAGAGGGGGAGAACAGACAGCCTCGCACACCGGGCGTTTTAGTGGATTATTGAAAGAAACGGCCCTATATATACGCGCCGCCCGTTATTACGAGCACTTACGTCGTTTTTTCCGCGGCTAGCGAGCGAGCGCGGATTACCAGCGGAGGATTTTTCTCGAAATTCGAGGATTATTTTCTCTCTGCCTCCGCTTTTGTTGCGCTCGCGTATATATATGTAGGCGCGCAGGCGAATTAGGTGGTAAATTAATGCGCGCCTCGGGGATGGGGATTATTTTTTTATGAGGTCCGAGGGACTTGTGTGTATGTGTGTGTGTGGCCAGCGAGTGTTGTTACAACGGCGTAATAGGGGTTTGATAGGGATTTCTTGGGTTGTTTTATGGTTTCCTTGTGTTACCTCCCACCCTTGTTTTCGCGTGTGTACGTACTTTGTTAGGTTTCATGGTTTGATCAATTTCGAAGCTGTATGCACGTGTATTTTATTCGCGTTAAAATCTGTTTTATGTATAACATAGGTATAATAATTAGTTATAAATTTTTTAAACCCTTTACACGTGGATATTGAAAAAAAAAGTTTAAAAATTCATAGAGAGTAACAATTTTTCCGTTAAATTCCCTCGTCACGCGCGCTATAAAATCGACCGACAACTCGTTTTTTTTATCATCGAACGCGCACAATTCCGCGCACAATTTTTCTCCCACATTTTTAAAATTTCTCCGCAATTCCTCGAAAATTCATTCCGCTAGAATACCCAACTTTAAAAAAGAAAAAAAAAACGCGACGAACGAATTTCACACCGCGATGTCATCGCGATAGCTTCTCGTTTTGGCAACGCACACGCGGTCGCTTTTTCAGTCCGCCCGGGAGTATCTTTTAAATCTCATGTATAATGTACGCATATTGATATTTCCATCACGAGGCTAGAGAGAGGCACATTAGGCAAGAGAGAGAAAGAGAGAGCTATTTTTGATTTATTAACCGCCTTTTATCGCAAAATCGTGTTTTACACGACGATGGTTGTCACGTCGATTAGGCCTGCCGCCGCCTACGCGTTATGTCTTTTTATAGCCGCGGCTTTTCAACTCCGTATCACGCACGCACATAATATATAGACATACACACACACGCGCGCGTGGACAATTAAACGAAGCTATTTAAAAAGTTTTCCGTTCTTGAAATTCATAGCTACACACAAAAAAGCCGGTATAATCGCATATGCGTGGCGGAATATATAATGCGAAAGTGTCGGAATACGCGCGCGGTGTTTTCATTTTTCATCATGTTAAAAAGCTGCGGAGATACGGGATCGATATACTTAACGATATCCGATCGTTAGCTTTATACTTTTACGCTTCTTTAACGCAGTAACGACGACATAATTGAACGAGCAGCCATATATCGGTATAACGGGATAGAGCGGTTATAAGCACGCGCGCTGCTATCAGCCATCCAATGATCCAGAAATAAAAATCCGCGTCTTTAAATACTCCCCGTATAATCTAATTATAAAAGGCAAAAATGAATAATTCATCAGACTCTCTTCAACTTTATACAGCGCGTCGTATAACCATCATCGTAAAATCAGAATTTCCAGTCTCGTCACATCGTCGTCGCGTCTGATATCCATAATACGGCAAAAATCGCCACCTAAATGCCCGACTTATTCCCCGTTAAATATATTCAAATTTAACAAAATAGATCATTTAAAAGCAATTCTCCATCAATTAAAGCCTACGCGCGCGGGCGTTTCGCACGGATTATTACCTTTCTTCGCCGTGCCACGTCTCGTGTGTCGTTGAACCACACGACAGTGCAAACACAGCCCTCGCGTATAACGTATGTATATGCATACATGTGCGCGAGGCGCGCCTTTATTGATAATCCATTAGGACACCTGTCCCCCCCGACGTCGACGACAATGTACGCACGCGTATATACAAGGCATACACGAGGCCCTGATGTGTGTACATCAGTGGAGGTCGACCTGGCTATTGTCCGTCGTCGACCTCCTTTTCTTTTTTCTTTTTTTTGGAGGACGAGGCGTATTGTAGGTCTGTTTTTAGCGAGTTTCGGTGTGTTTAGGTGGAAGAAGGGTCGTTGATACTTGCGCGAGGTCACGTGGAGAGAGAGAGAGGGGCACGGAACGATTAAAATGCAATTTGGAGCGGGAAGGATGTGATTATGTCGTTTGTCATTGTGTGTAGGTAAAACGAAGCCGAAAAATTATGGACATTTTTGTTTGTCGAAACGCGAAATGTGCATTCATTTTTCAAAGATAATTGTCATTGAATATATATACGCGATGGTACTACGCGCAAATTATGTTTGGTTTACCGTGTAAAGTTCAATCCAATTATTTAAGAAAGGCTTTTATACGACCGAAATGTATGTATGTGTATTCTCGATTGACGTTACACGATTTTCCAGAATTTTATAACGAACAATTTTACATTGATGTGGCATACCTCGACGTACATACAAAAACAAGCAAATTAAAATATTCGCATCATATAAAATAAATAACAACACAGCTTTTTTGTTCGGAAACGAGAATAACCCGCACGTCAAATTAGCAATCGACCCCGATTACAAATTTCAAATACAAAACAGCCATTATTCTTCTCACCGATCACATAAAAAAAAAAGTGCAAAGTCCTCCGATTTTTATTTACAACCCGCATAGGTATACATCACGCGCGTACAAAAGCCCTGTTATATCCGAATTAGAAAATCGCGCGCGTCGCGCCTCTATACTACGTGATCGATGTGCCCCTCCGCGCTTACAATGCACGTGTGCTGCTGCAATCGAAGCTCTCTCACGGCGTAATAGCTTGCGGACGTCCGATTTCATATTGCCAAGTTTTATTCCTCTCCCACTCTCTTTTGCGACACATGGCCGACGCGTTCACTGCCGCCCTGCTACGCCCGGGTTTATGAGTTTTTAACGACGGCGATGCGACGCGACGAGCGCGGAATTATTATTGCCCTTTCCTCTCTCTCTCTCTTTCTCGTTTTTTTCAGGGCTACGCGCGAGATGTCTGAACTTGAAACGCCATTTTTTACGGGCTTCCGAGGGTTAACGCGTGCCGCGTGCTGTTGGAGAGGTGTGTATATACCTGCAGCGTGTGGATCGATTTTGCGGAGCAGTGTGACGCCGGGGCGCGCGTTTTTTTTTCTCGCGCCGCGCTCTTTTTGCGAGAGAGGTGAGTTTATGGCGCGCGGGCGAGCAATTGACAGTAATGCGGTCTTGAAAGTCAGCGCTGTGTAGGAGGATTGATATAGTGAAGATGTTGCAGAGGAAATTTGTTGAGGTGATATACGTCGCTCACCATTGTTATATGTTGGATTTTTCTTTTTCCCCCCTATCGTCTACGAAGTTTTTTATTAAACTTCAATGTGGCCTATAATATATCATTTTATTATATATTTTTGTGGTCTTATATTATATTGTGGTTACAAATACTGTTGTAAACGAAAACAATTTATGGCGCAGCACGATAATCCGGTTTTTTCTATATAATATGAAATTTCAATTTCGCGAAGGTGAACAGTGAAAATATCATAAATTCTTTAGTATAAGAAATAAAATCACGAAATATTTTTCTACCGTTTAGTCGGTTTATATCCACTTATCGAGAAATACCTTGAACGTTAATTTTATTTCTTAATTTTATTGAGTTATAATATAAGCAATATATAACTCTTGCCTTATACGAGAATATTAATTTTTACTTCTTTCAAACGGCGAGGTGACTCAGCTAACGTATTTTATTATTTTACAATTAAGTCGAGTTGCAAAAATAAAATCTAATCGAACTCAACGATCATTTACAAATACCTATATTTCTGCTAGCTGTAGCTTTCAATGCTATACAAGAACACATAGGCCACTATATTCACGACCTTTCCCGGCAAAACCGCAATATTTGTTCTAATAATCCGATCGGGACTTGCGATTTCGCGCGGCGCGCGCTAATAAAGCTGTCGTGCGGAAAGGTGAGAGTTATATATCGCCGCGCGCTCTTATCTGTCGGGCGCGCTTTTATCGGGTGATTCAGAGGCAGGTAAATGAAATTGACTCACATTCGCGGTACTGGATGACGTTCACGGTCCTCTCGGTGAAGATCATGCAGCGGTAGCACTGTTGCCTGAAATCAAACGCGAAGGTTAACAGCTGTTAGCGGTGTGTGTTCCGCGAAACGTTGGATGTAAGTAGCTGATAATGATGGTTTTACAAGCCGTAAAACAGAGGCCGTAAATTCTCTTTATAATTTCTCAAATGTTTTCTTTATGAGACTTCAATTTTAATGACATTGCTCAGGTATAATATAAGATTTTCTCAGAAGCGCGAAAGATCATGTATATTATGAGATTCGTTTGTGAAGAAACTTTTACTACTACTATATTTTATCTATAATTTTTAAGTATTATTAATAATTTTAATGAGAAACAACAAAATTCCGTAGTGATACATTATAAATTTTATGTATTTTTTTCAAAATTGAATTTTAATTAAAAGTAAAATTACGTATGTAGTTATTAGAAATAAAAGTCGAAAATGAACTTACTGGTCTTCGTAAGTAAGATACATGTCGTCGTTTCTTGCGATGCATTTTCGGTCAAGTATATGCGTCGAATTGGCAATCACGGTTCCCTGTTTACCGTACTGAAACCACTTTCCGCTCCACGCTGCTGGGAATTTGCAGTCTGTAACAAAAAAACAATGCATTTATTGTAATAAAAGTCATATAAATTCATTACATCATCATTATTCCAAAAAAAAAGCTCATTTTCAAAATAACCCTAATTCAACCTCAAACTTCATTCTATTCCACCTATTTCAAAACCGCTCGCTCGGTTAAACTTTCGACAAGCAATGTCCCTTCCCTATAGCTGCCACCACCACTACCACACAGGCGCGTGTGTCTAGACCTCTCCGCATTCTTCACTCTCCTAATTATTTACGGTAAACATATGTACCCACACACAGAGGCCGCAAATCCCCGTACCGCCACCCACAAATAATACCGCCTCCTAAATCCTCTCTCTCCCCGTACACCAGCGCACGCGCATATATATATATATATATATTCTTAGCTCAAAGATTTTGCTTTGATAAATCCCGATAAATCCTCCGACAGGCCTCTCTTTCCCGAGTGCCGCGTAAAATCTGAAATTTCCTTTGACTTTGCGGCGCGCGCGTCACTTATGCGCAAGTATCAAAAGTGCGCGGTCGGGATTCAAAGGCCCTCGGGCGAGACGAGCGCGCCGCTCAAAGTGCGATAATTGAGACGCCAACGTACAGTGCGCGGGTGAGGAGAAAAGCTTTCTTCTTGTATAGTGGGAGGGTATAAATAGATGACGGTTCGTAATTTTTAGGCGGGACTAATGATTTTGGAGGCGGTAGGTAGCGGCACAGGGTTAATGATGAAGTTCGTTTGGTCGAAATGTAAGTGGCTGGGATTTACGGTACGTATATAGGAGAGAAAGTTGCTGACATTGCTTGTTTTGAAATGCTTTGTTACTGGGGAGGAACAGTTATGAAGCTGCATAAATAATTTATGGCCGAGGATAAACAATGAATTAATTTAATTTTACGGCAATCGACCGTTTATTGAGAATTAAAAAATTTTCCATATTGTAAAATTATGTTTATTTTATGATTACGGAATAATAATGATACACGTTGGTTTATTTAAAATGAGCAGGTTCGTTGTATAAATAATTACGTAAAATATTGTTACAAATGATTATTTATAGCCAAAGATAAACAATGAATTAATTTAATTTTACGGCAATCAACCGTTTTATGAAAATTAAAAAATTTTTAAATTATAAAATTATATGTTTATTTCATGATTACGGAATAATAATGGTACACGTTGTTTTATATAAAATGAGCAAGTTCGTTATATTAATAATTACGTAAAATATTGTTATAAACATTCATATTGGTTTAACGTTCCTTTCAATAACGAGCAACGATTGTTAAAATGAAAACGAAATATCAATTATCACTGCTATAATTGCAAAATACTTATGCAAATATTATTACAAATTCTCGAAACCAAGCATATACAACAATAATACCTCATCTTTGAAAAACAGCGCATTTAGCCGCGAGAGCAGTATCAATAAAATTTGAAAAAACATAAACGCGAGAACGCTAAAAAACATCATCTGTCTCTCGAAAAGAGGGCGGAAAAGCCCAACACTCGTCGTCTCCGATCAAACGTCGATTTTTCCCGGGCGGCGCGTAAATGTTGTATATTTAGCACTCACCTCGCGCGCTCGCTCACGATGACAAAGCACGCGCGACCATTTTTCTTTCCTCTCTGCCTCTCTCTCTCTCTCTCTCTCCCACCCGCGCACTTTTTCGTATAAGGGCGAAACAGCACCAGGGGCGGCCCGAGAGAGCGAAACAGAACAAAACGAAAATAAAATTGACGCGCACGTGAGAGCTAGAAAGAGAACAACCCTCGACGGTGTAGAACTGGCGCGCGCGCGCAAGCGAAAAAGTGTAGGGCAAATATTTTTTCGAAGGCACTTTTGCAATTTCTAATCCAAACACGCGCGCGCGCGCGTTTTTAGCTTTGGAATTAAGTGTGTCCCCGCGGCGGCGGAGGTAATTTCTTTTCGTTTATTCTGCGGAGTCGCTGGCTTAATTAATACGTCGCGCGACTACGACGACTACGACGCCGGGGAATTCGTTGTGCTTTTTCTCCGGGCACGTAATAAATTTGATGGTCAAATACAAGTAATTAGCGCGTCCGTGTGAACGCGCAGGAGCCAGTCAGAAGAGTGTGTATACACATATATATGTGTATGCGTCTGCGAGAGTCGAGTCGAGTCGTTAAACATTTGCTTGGTAAATTACGGAACCGAGACAGGGCACTAATGTCGTGATATTCATTTGAATTATTAAAATGCTAATTTTCTTTTTTCATGATTCAACGTGTTTATTCGAGTTATATTCTTGGATTATTAATGGCGTGCGCCTGGTGTGTTATTAAGTGAAAAAGCGTAATATAATTTGAGCAAGGAATTTTACGAGAAGAATTATTATTTTATGTATGTCATACTTTAATGAAATTTCCAATGAAAAATCGGCATATTGAAGCGCTATATATTCGAATGCGGATGGTATAGATTTTTATTAGAGTTGTCAATTCAATTATATTCTCTATTGTTATAATTTACAATGGGAAAGATAATATTGCTTTTTAATGAATTAGCTTTCATTCGAATGTAAAGCCCTTATTTCATTATGTATTGTGATCTAGTAATAAACTAAATCAATCAAACAAATTCTTTATTACGAAAGAATTCAATCGAAAATGGAAATGTAATATCTGGCGTAAAAATACATCAACTGTATACAATAAAAATGTACTTAATTACAGGAAACTATAAACTTCATTCAAAAAATTCCGCACTATCTAATTTTTCAAACTTCTACACCCTCACCTCCCATACACTCCTCACATACCACATCACGAAACATCAATTTAATTTCAATCCCCGTATTATTTTATCAAACCACCCTCAAATCTTCAAAGAACACCTGGTCTCGCTTGCCTCCCGAAATAACCCCGTTCCTTCTAAATCCTCTATAGCACCCCATCTCCAAACATTCCCCCCACACGAGCGCGCGCCAAAATCGTCATTATTTCCGGACTCGTGGGCTGCGCACACCCCACACCCCGGGTAGAACGACTAGGTACACACGTACGTACGTAGCGTCGATTTCTACTCGCTTCACCCCCTGAGTCAGGGGAAAGACGGGGGTGAGAGCAAGAGAGAGAGAGAGGATTCCGAGTAATATAAGCCGGGGCGGGGACGCGTGTACACACGGGACAATGGCGTTAATTGGAAGACAACGCCGTCGCCCGCAAGTGCATGCGCAAACTGCGGTGGTGTGCGGCGGCGACGGCAGGAGGAGGTAGAGGCGAAGGCTGTATAAACGGCTTGCTAGGTGCAGCGTTTATGCATGCGTTATGCGCTTGCCGCCGGATGGGGGATCGATTTTTTTTCTCTTCTTCTTTTTTTCGTGTAGTCTGCATGCGGTAAGCGATTGTTTGTGGAGTAATGGTGGTGTGCTGGCGTGGCGCGGGTCGGTGGAAAGAAGGAAGGACGTTGGTGGTGCGGGTGCTGGGTCGATTGGATTTTTTTATTTGAAGAGGAATCACGCGGAATTCGCGTTGCTTGGGATTTGAATAATCGTAGTTTTTAATTGCAGTAGTCGTTGGGATTTATTTTTGAAATATAGTTCAGTTCATTATAATAAGTTTTATATAGACTGTTTAATGTTGAATGAAGCGTTAATTTTTAAAATTGCATGTTATACTTAACCGAAAACGTATTTGTAAAACAAGAACGATAAATATTAAAATCGTATACAGAAATTCCTATTCTTATTTTGATTTCTAATTTATACAAAACAATAATGGGAAACATATAACAAATGTAACAAAGAATATTCAATGAGTCTATCATGAAACCGAAGTATTTATAAAACAATACATTTCGGTATACGCAAAAAAAAATTTCGCCCAATCTATACCCGCAAATAAATTCCATCCTCTCGAAGCTCATCCTCAAATCAATACTCGAAGCAACCATCGCCGCCGATACTTCATTACTCCCCCCGCGGAAAAACAACTCCATTACACGGCCTAATCCTCTCGGATCCTGTATCTCTGTCTCTCTATCGCCGCACTGTCCACGTCCGAGAGCTCACTACCACCACCGTCCCGAATCCATCACGCAAGACATCACACATCGCGCACGCACCCCTTTATCGGCGGCCCGCCGGCCGTACATAAGCCCACGTGTATGAATATCAATACACGGGCGGGGATGATTCCGTGGGAAAAGTCCGAGTACGTCTGTCGTCGCCCCGGGATACATGTATATGCGCAGTCCCGTATGCGCGCAATATATATATGTCCACCCCCTGCGGGGGGTATATCGCGATATGTCGCGTGGCTGACCTTGAGTGACCTGTGAGTAGACATGGAGGAGTAGCTATATGTGTGTGTGTTGGTTATAATTACGCGAGATGGGTGAGGGTGGATGAGGAGGGAATGGGGTGGTTGTTATTGTTGAAGGAGTGTTGGTTTTCACAAAGGGTAAGGAATGAGGGAGGAAAGTTGGCTGTGTAGAAGTTTTCTGAAGAATGCGTGTGTGTGTGCGTATTAAAGGTGAAATGTCTGAGTTACATTTATCTTAAAATTTAAAAACATATGAAATGTTAAAAAATTTTTTCTAACAACCCCTAGTGGAAATAAGAAATGTGAGAAACCGTGGCGAAATATGAAAAAATGTGTATTATATTGTGAAAAAGTGTGTATTTATACCATATTTGGGACATTATTCACGAAAATTCATATTTATGCAGAGTTTTTTACAGGTACCTATACATTTTCTCATATTTCTCCACATTATTAGTTCAATTATAACCACCAGATGTCGAGGGCTATTCTGCGGAGATAATGAAGACCTATTGAATATATAGGAAGCTCTGAGTATGTTTTGTAAAATATTTCAAATGTTTGTTTTAAAAATGTATTGTATAAAAATATGAGAATCTGTGAAAGCGTTAAAAAATATGCCGAATGTGGTATTATGTGAAAAAATATATAGAAATACGCAAAACTGTGAGTAAATATCAATTGATATTTTATTTTGAATATGTTCCAAATGTGATAGAAATATACAGTTTAGTACATTTTCCCACAATTTTTCACACTGTTGAAAGTGTTTGCCACACTTTTTCACATTTATGACATTTTTTTTTCCACTGCTCAAATAACAAACTATAATTTTGGTAAATACTGGATTTTCATTAATTATTCTATTTGAAGAGCGATACCCAAATCCGGGAAATCGACTAAAAATACACGACTAAATCGTTTCAAACTATATTGAATTCAAACAGAAATGTTTGGAAAAATACATTGAAACGAAAAGCCGCCAGGAGGGCTCAATTAAACATCGCAGTTCTCGACTATATACCATTCCCAGAACTCCAACTGAAAATTATGACGTCCGACAAATCGCGTATATATAAAATCCCTCCGCACTCTCGGCGATCTGCCATAAACTTTGCTCTCACTTTCTCGTTTCTCACAACTTCGTACCGGGACAATGGGCCGTTTCTTTTCGGATTCGCCGGAGCACTTTTTTTTCACGCTCCGCTTGAAGCGAAGTTCGCGCGCGCGCGCGGAGGATATCCCACGAGCGCGTGTAAAATTATATCCGAAGGCTGATACGAGGGAGACGACGTAATTGCCCAGTGTTTTTTACTTGAAAAATGGATTTCGCGGTTGGCTGGAGAGCTTGATCAGTTGCTATGTGGATAATTCATCGGCCGATGGGGATCTCTGTACGGCGCGTTCTCGTGAAGCTAATTATGTGAGGTCTGATGAAGCGAGGGTAATGAGCTGTGATCAATAATTTTTAATGATTTACTCGTGGATTAATTTTTTTCGTTACCATCGTATACAGTTATTTTTCTATTGGACTATTTTTCATCGAAGGTTGAAGCGCCCGTAAACCTATTTATCAATTTTCATGAAAAGATTATATACAGCTGAGTAGTTAAAGGATTCGATACATTATCTGCTTTGAATAAGTAATCACCTTTGTGGTTCGCTCTCTTTTAGAGCATAAAAATATCTTTTTTCATCGATTATTTTAACAAAGTCATATAATACGATCGCTTTGGTCTAAAAAGTATTTAATGCGCCATCAACGGTATCTCTCGAATCGTTTGTAAACTTGTTTCAATAACGCGCGCGTATTATAATCATCTTATTAAAATCGCAAAAAAGCTTTCGGTTCTCGTTTTCCTCCACTTCCTCTCTGCCACGCGCAAAATCAAGGCACATCTACACCTCCGATTACTCGTCTACACATAAAGAAGAAAACAAAAAGGAAAGAAACAACCTCGACGAGAGCTAGCCTCGATTTACGAGGCACCGAAATTAAATCTCAGAAGGCAAGAGTCGCTGCGCTGCGCTACTGCTGCTGCTCGGGCAGGACACAGAAGGAAAATCCGATAATCCTCCGGCCATTCCCAGATATTCTCATCTGGGAGAAAATAATTGGCCGCGCGAGCGCTCGAGAAAACGACATGATAAATAACTCGGTTGCGAGCTGCTAATTGGTTGATCCCGCGCGCGTAGAAACGAGCAGAGAGAGAGGAGGAGAGAGATTTTATCATTTTACGCTATTCCTTTTTTCAGCTGCCGAGACGCGCGACGAGATAGCCGTCTCTTCGCTGAAAGCTGGAAACTCGGTGCTATCGCGTTTTCCTTATTTCGGAGGAGAGAGGATTGTGCGCGCGTACGCGTAAGCTTCAAAGAGAGTTGAGAATAGCGGGAGGAGAGAGAGAGAGAGTCGTTTAATGATGATGTAAATAAGATGTCGCATTGATGTTGGCTTTCGTGCTCTCGCTTCTCTCTCGTCTTTTTGTTCGAGGAAAGGAGGAGATTTTATTGTGGGGGCGATGAGTGGAAAGCGTTTAATTTGGAGTATATATAGGACACGGCGGCGCGCGGGAGGTTTTTCAAACCGTAATGAGGTACTGGCGAAGAAAATGTAAGATTATACGCGCGGGCTAATTATAGTGGATAAAGTGAAGCGGGGCTGCTGCTCTTGTATACTTGATTAAATTTATTCTTATAAGAGTGCAGAGTGCCGTTATTATGCATATAGTTATTTTAAAAGCATATTTCTAAATTTAAATAAGAATTGTTATACTAATCATTCTTATGAGAGACGTGAGAGTGGCAAATTAAATTGTTATTTCGTACATTTCGCATACATAGCTTATACTTAAATGAAAATTCTACCCAATCTATATTATAATCAAGGAAATCAGCATGATTCCCTCATAACCGACCTACTTACACCCCATCCTAACCACACAATTACACACACACACACTCACACAGCTCAATACCCGCGCTCTAAAAATCCATTAATTATCCAATTTCACGGCAACAGCAGCAGCTGACTCCGGCATCACATCCCCCGGCGAGAATCGTCGTCGCCGTCTCGGGGCGCACAATAGCCGGCACTTCACTCCCTTAAAATTATATGAAAATACGCCGTATCACCGAGCGTCTTCCTCTCTCTCTGCCTTTTTCACCCTCGCGAATAACGATCCTAAACGCGCGGCGCGCACAGGCGAGGTAACGACGGGAAATCGCGTTACGCGCCAATGAAATCAGCCGCCGCCCGCTCTTCCCCCAAAGAAATCGAAATTGCCAAGTACTACTACTACTACTGCTACTACCGTCGCCACGAAATTGGCCCCACCACCCAGGAAGAGAGTTTCAAATTAAATTTGCGCGAAAAAAGAAAAATCACCGCGCGCGCGCGCGATTTTCCAGCCGCCCCCCGCCTGCGCGGTGGAATCGCAGGAACTAATAAAAGGGAGCGAGGAAAAAAGTTTTCGAGAGGGTGGTGCTGCTGCTGGAGGGAGAGAGAGAGAGAGAGAGAGAGAGAGATGCGATGATCGCATTTTCCGCGGGAAGTTGTATACGCGGGAGTGGTTGTGGGTTTGTAGTGCGGAAACCAAAAGTCATCGCGTGGATTGCGCCGGGAATTGTGAGAAATGGAAAACGTTAATTGTCGAGTGCGGGGTGGGTGGGAAAACAGCTTGCACGCGTTATATTCTGTTTATTTTCGTGTAAAGCGTGGAGAGCGATGTTGTACTACAGCTGTTGGTGGTTTGAAGATTTTTAAAATCATTAAAATAAATTTGATAAAATATCATTTGTTCGATCGTAATTCAATTGAATATTTATATTACATTTTTATGTTATGAATTTTAATAATCTTGATATTGCATTGTCTTGCCTCAATATTCAAAACAATAATTTTTTCAACAATTAAGTTTTCGATACAATATCAAGATTGTGGTGTCATGAATGCAATGAATCTTGTCTTGTCTTGAAAATGACGTATCATGAAAAAAGGGGGGGTTAAGGGTTATCAGAACGAAACGTTCGAGTGATAAAGGCTTGCGTGGTTATCCGCGACGTGCTCCGGCGCTCCTATATCCTCTCGGTCCGGCTTACTTAGGTACGTGAGGCCACAGGGAGAGAGTGCGCCACCTAGCGACGGCGCATTAAGTAGACTTTGACCAGTGGCACATTTTTAGATTAAACCTAGGAATGAATTAGTAAATTAAATTACGTTCAGTTAAATTATTCTTAAAATTCAGTAACATTTGTAACTTAAAAGTTTTTTAAATTTAAAGACATTATTAACAGCGAAACATTTAAAAAGGTCTGAGACTAAATTCCCGGGGGTGCGCGAGGTCCTTGGAAAAAAAGGATCTACGGAGATGCGCAACAGTGAACGAGTCAATTATTTTAAAAACTTACTATTTCACGTCTGTGTGCCTTCCTCTTCTACGTGGACCTCACATCCCCGGCTATTTGGGTTTAAGAATTTTTTAAACAATCGACTTACTTACTGGTGCTTGTCTCTCTTTTTTGTGTGGACCTCGCGTCTCCTCCGGCTATTTGAGTTTCAGACTTTTTTTAGTAAGCGACTTGTTTACTATTGCATGTCTGCGTAACTCCAATATAAATAAGAATTTCAAGACAAGGCGATAATACTTTTCATATTGATTGGAAAGACCAAGACAAGAGAGAAATTTTCAAAAATTTACAAGAGCGAAACAATATAAGTACGGAAATATCGTATTGCCTTGCTCTCGTGCATCCCTAGCATGACATGACATCCTTTTAGCTACTTACATTAACTCATTAAAAAATAATTGAAATTTTTTTTAAAAGGCAAGAATTTCCGTTTTTTCAAAGGATAAGTAGTGACAGAAAAGAATACTTCGTTTTTTTACAGTTCCAATAAGTCGTTGTACAAAATACCACATATGGCCCAATTATTTATCAAATAAAATCGACGTATCTTATAATAATCCCCTAATAAATTTCGCCGCCTTCCAATTAACTCTCTCCGACAAGCCTCCAAGTGTCGCGCTAAATTCAATTTCTTTCTAATCGCGCGCCCTCGAGAGCACACGTATATATACGCCATCACGATCTCTTCCCGCATCTCGCCTCGCGAATCTCTCTCTCTCTCTCTTAGCTTTATCGAAATCGCATCGTCGCCGGCGCTCCACTTTCGATTTCAGACCACCAACGACGATAATTATCACCCGCTCGCCTCACTCTCGCGCACAGAAGTGGATACGCGATACTCCCGCGCGCACGCGCGCTTCTTATCCCTCGCGATCGCTTATATATACTCACACACACACATACGCCGCGACGGGGAAAATCGTATATGCGCTCCGTCTCTGTTTCTCTCATCTGCCGGGTTCTCACGGGGTTACACGCGGGAAAGTGATCCCTCGCGCGAGCGCGCGACTTTCGAGATTCTATTTTTTACTTCGTCGTCGCTGCGCATGCGCCATCAGCGAGCTATAGCGAGCAAGCTTCTTTTATGTGGCGTAGGCATATACGTATACGGGATTGGCTGTTTTCTCCCTAGGCGCCTGCGGTGGCTGGGCTTTTTTTCTTCGAGTGCGGAGAGTCGGAGGTTGACAATGTCGACGCGGGAAATGATAGACTCCCACGCACGCGCTTTTCGCCGAGGAAATTGTAGTTTCGAGCAGTCGCACGGATGAGGTTTATATATGTAGGTTAATTTTATCAGGCGAGGGTGGCTTTCGCTTTTTTCGGATGCGGTGACACGCGACGTGCGGTGAGTGATTTGTGTTTTAATAAGGGTGTGAAGTGTTGTGATGTTATGCTCCTATACATATTTTTTAGTTTTAAGCTATTTGTCTCGTTTATTAAGTATTCCACAATATTTTCGAAAAGTTTAGAACCTTCTAAACTTTCTCTCGAACAACTCTATACTTACTAATATCCGCCGTAATTTCAAAACTATCGTACGAAAAATCGTTTGGGAAACTTTCCACCGACTTTATACACTTTCTCAGCTCGTCTTGGCAAAATTTACGCGGCACTGCCACCCGCGTAGTACATTCCGCTCTCCTCCAGTTTCACACCACACGGCAATAATCCAAAAATCGCGCACATTCTCCTCTATTTTCGGATAAATCGCGCGGCGTCTTGTACCCGATCCTAATCTTGATCGACAGCGAAATTCCGCGTAGGACATCAGGGCTCTCACTCTCGACTCGTCTCACTCGTTTACCCCGCGTTTTATATCCTCCTCCACCTCGCCGCCCATAAAATCGCGATAAATTCGCGCTTCCCCCTATCCCGCCCGCCCCGTAAACAATAAATTACCCATCGGATTTTTCCAACGAAATAAAGCCGTAGCTTGTTCCGCGACCGTGTAGTGCGCTTGCGCTCGCGCGTATCGAAAAAGGGCACGTATATACGTACGGGAAAATCGCTTACACGCGGTCGGCTCTCTCTCTGCGGCGCACACGTCGTTATCCGCGGAAATCACGGCGCCTTGTCTCTCTCTCTCTCTCTTACTCGCCTGCGCTCTTGTGGCACTTTTTTACTCGCGCCCTTAACCTCGTAAGAGCCGTTAACCACGCGCGAGCCTATCTTTTCGCGAATTGCCGACCGCTTGTAAGCGCGAGGATTTTTTCGGGTTTAAAGGAGGTGTAGACGAGTCGTGCTCTCCATACGTGTGTGTGTGTGTGTTCAAGGAGAGAACACGGGCGAACAAACGAAATTTTGATAAACGAGACGCGGCGTGTGAACCGACTGAGGCAGTGCGCGGCCCGAGCACTCGGTGCACACCCTCGAACGCGACTAATTTATCGTGAGATGCGAGAGAGAGGGAGAGTGTCCTTAAAGCAAGATGTATATATTTCGAGAGGGAATGGGTACATATATTTCAAGCGACATTTGGAAATACGTATGACAGCCGTACAAGTTCATTCGTGATCGCTATGTTTGTTTGTCGAGCTATGTGTGTTTTAGTGTAAATTTCGGATGATGAAATTGTGCGCGGTGACGAAATGATGGTTATTTATCATTGCCTACTTACGAAAGTCCTCGTTTGATTATTAATTTTAGATTTTAACACGATTAAACCAAATATTTTGTTTTTAACAAATATACATTTCTCGAAAAGATATAATAGTGAAATTGCACTTTCACCGATTAGCTGTGAATAAAAGAAGAAAAAAGTCAAACATTGAGATCCTAACCGAATCGTACTAGACAATCCAGATTATCTGATCAAGCTATAAATATATATCTACACTACACAACGTCGCATTCACCTTCGGCCAGAAATTCGGTCCCGAACCACCTCACCTACATTTCCAAAATAATTCCTTATTGTTCTCCCGAGCTCCAATAAAAACCGCGCACCGCGCACTCTTTCAGGCCTCCTCGAAAGTAGCGCGCCGCACGAAATGCTTTCTCTCTCTCTTACTCTCCTTACAACAAAGAGGGCATTAAAACGTATCAAACCGCGAGGATGCGCGCACGAAAACAAAAAAAAAACTGTATCTCTCCAAATGAGATTCGTAATACGTCACAATCGCTTCGATTGTGCGTGTGCGGCCGCCCTCGTAAAGTCCCTCGCTCGCTCGCGAGTCGAATCGGACGCGCGGTGGCGCGGACTCGTTAAAGACTATGGTGTACATATATATATATATATATATATATATACGCGGGGTAATTCGATTACGCTTTACTCCTGCGCGAAGAATTTATGATCGATCCGGCCGCGCGCATTGTTGCTGCATGCCGGCTTAATTTATTTTTCGCGTTGTGCACTGCGCGTATATAATTCACCGCTTCGTTTAATTTATGTTCAATTAAGAATGCTAAGTTTAATTATCAATGTATATTAAAAGATCAAACGCGCTGAGATATATCGCTTTATTTGGTGTAGCGAGGGGGAGATAAATTTCGGGCGTCTGACGGTATTTATAAAATATGCATAATAAGCTCGCGTTTAATAAATATAATCGATGCGCGTAACGTCTCTGTGTGCTTTCACTTAACTGTACATTATACGAATGTATTGCAGATGAATAATAATGCGTCGATTGCCAAAAGTCACGGGGTTTTCAACTTGAATCGAGGGAAGGGAAATTATTATAATGCGAAATGTTACCTCGACTGTCTTCCGCGCGTATATTACGACGAGGAGCAGCAGCCGAAGATGTCGTCCCGAGAGAAAAAAATTAAATTGTCAGAAGCCAATTTACATAAGACAACCGAAAGTCTCGTATTAATTGCGCAAACGACGTTTATATGCTCGAGACTCGCGTGATGCATATGTAATTACGAATCAAACTCTTTAATATGCCATATTAAGGCCGTATAAAATATGACGCGTGGGAAACGTCAAAATTCACGCGTCGAGCTCTCGCGGCGTCACGTTGGAAATATCATTAGATCACACGATCAACGTTTGACCTATTCATCCCGAGGATGTTTGCCTTTCGTTCGCGCGCCCGCGTGTGTATATTACGCATCAGCCGCGCACTCGTACACACAACGATGGGAAACTTAAACACGATGAGGCGCGATCGCCCGGTTAAGATCCTATCTCGCCTAATTATCTCTCGGATATCGGTTTCATTGATTCCATACACACCCACCGTGAACTTTATTAACTCGACCCTTATCAGCTCCCAATATCTCAACACTACACTCCGCGGTCATTTCCGAAATATAAAATCCGGCCAATTACACCCTCTCTTAAGAAAGGAAGAAAAAAAAACAATATCCTCCGTTGAAAAAAGGTGAGAAAAACCGGAGGGGAGGGAGTATACATGACCGATCAACGACGTCTCCCGGTGGCCGCGTATCGTTTAGCGCCACTTCTCTCATGTGAGAAACAGGAATCGATTAGTCACGCTCGTACGACCTCTCGGGTTACCCTTTTCCCTCTCTCTCTCGCTCCCTCCTCTTCGCAGCGCTGCAGCTACAGATCGGAAGGAACGAGCGCCGAGTCGTTTTCGTCGGGGCGCGAGCGCAGGTGCTGCGGACCCCCACAGCTTTCCATGGGAGCTAGCGTTCGCGCGAGAGGGTGAGAGAGTTTCTCTCTCTCGGAGGCAGCGGCGCGGCTTGCGGTCATTCCCTGGGAAATCTCGGCGCGTTTTCCCGCGCGCACGTGTGTGTGTGTGTATTTGTCGCGAGAGAGAGAACTACTTCCCACCCGTGTTTTTCCCGCGTGCGAGTATGAGGTCCGCGTGAGAGGAAGCCGGACAATTAGAACTCGCCAAGAGTGTCCCGCTGCGGCTGAGAGTCAATGGGGAGGTACACGGGGGTGCAGGGGTTTGCCTTTTTTTCTCTCACTTTGTCGCAGTAGTCGTGGGTATTGAGATCTGGAGTGGCGAGCTGAGAAGTTATAAGGTAAGGAGGATGAGGTAAATACGGTTTAAGGAGCGATTCACGCAATTTGGAAGATCCGTTGGGAATGCTTTAGAATTTAACAAATTTAAATACTTACAAATGAAGATCTTTTATTTAGAATGTTTTCTATTTCTTGATATAGGACTCCACGAGAGCGAGGAAATACAATATTTCTGTAATTATTAACTTGCTCTTGCAAATTTTTGAAAATTTCTTGCATGTCTTGGTCTTTTCAGTCAATATCAAAAGTATTATTGTCTTGTTTTAAAATTCTTGATCATATTGTAGTTACGCCGATATGCGACAGAAAGCGAGTCAATTGTTTATAAAATTAGAGGTCTACTTCGAAGAGGAAGGCACGCAGGCGTAAAATAGTAAGTTTTTAAAATAATACGACTTGTTCACTGTCCCATGTCTCCGTAGTTCCCTTTGTTGTTAGGCTCTCGTACCCCCAGGTATTTGGGTTTCAGGAATTTCAAAAATAATGTAACGGGATGCAACTTAATATACAAATATATTAAGTTTAATACAAAAATATTGAAAATTCCAATGTAGAAGTTTAAGCATTTTTTGTATTGAAATTGAATGCAGATAACAGACAACGAATTAATATAAAAGGATATGCCAGTTTTTAATAAAATTATAATAAACTTTTAAGTTATGTATGCAAACGAAATTTAAAAATAATCGGAATGAAGATTAAGAATGTAAGTGAAATTTAAAAACAACATAATATGCAATTGAAATTTACATACAATCTAAATAAAAGTTAGGTATGTAATTGAAATTTTATAACAATGGAACTAGAATAATGTAAAAGTGCATTAAGTTTCATGCATAAAAATGTTCTTAAACTTAAGAAACTTTTAAGTTAGAAATTTAATGAATTTTAAGAATAATGTAACTGAAGGTAATTTAATATACAAATACACTACGTTCAATACAACAACAATAAAATTTCGGCACAAGCATAAATGAATGCCAAATTTGAAATTTGATTCTTCGCGCCATGTTATATGTGCTGCCGGCCAGAGTGTAGTTGATTCGCTACCGCTAGGCGGCGTGCCCACTCTGCAGCCTTACGTATCTAAGTAAGCCGGCCTGAGGGGATATATAGTCTGTCGCCGACTACCTCGCCAGCCTTTATCACACGAACATCTCGTTAGCAGATGGTCATCCGCAACTACCGACGATTATTGAGTTATGAATTTATGATTATTTCGATAAATTTTTACGATTGGAAAATGTTATTTTCAAGACAAAACAAGATTCTTGACACCACAATCTTGATATTATATCGAAAGTTGTTTATAAATATTGTATCGATTATTGTCTTGAATATTGGGACAATACAATACAATATTAAGATTATGGCGTTGTAAATCGGTGTAATAGGAGCGTAATTAGTATGGCCGGGATGTGGTTCACTCCTTTTCTTCATTTCCTTTTGAGGACTAAAACCAACATTTGTTTAAATATTCAGAAAAGTAACAATTAATATGATCCTATGAAAATATTATGTAAGCGACATAAAATTATTTGAAATCAATATCGAAAATTTAAGAAAATGGAAAAGAAAAGTTCTGAAGATAAACATTTGTTATACTTACAATTTAACGCTTTAAATACTTGCATTTATGAAAACTTTTACTGCAAAATAAACAGTTTATTGCTTGCAGTTTTATTATACAAAGTATCCATATCCAACATTATAATGAAAATGGATCTCTCCTAGCATTACTTACCTTAATTAATATTGGTATTGTAATACGCTGCGTCTAGGCTAACTATGGATAACGTTCTATTCACATGCGTTTCTGTTCTTCAATTATCCAGACAAAACTCAAAAATTATCATAGATTAATAATAATTCATAATAGATCAAACCAATATTTTGAGCCAGAGAAAAAAAATCTCATACCGATATAACTGACCACACTTAACCAAGTCCTTACCCAGCAGATCCATCTCTATCCACATCTCAACTTGCGAATCTTTCCTCGGACTCTCTCACATTTCCATAGCGTATCTCCCTCCCTTCCCTTTTCCCGCTCGTGGTCATCCCTGGGAACTTCGTTCGGATTTTCCCGCGCGTATATTTGTGTCGCGTTAGAGAACTACCACTTCCCACCTGCAAGATACTTACGCGCGCCGCTTCCAGCGTGAAAGGGAAGCCAGACAATTAGCTCAGCGATTCCCGCTGCGGCAGAGAGTCAATGTCGCCCTGTGAATGGAAGGTACATGGGATATGTATGGATTTCGGGTATTGAGCTCTGAAGTGGTTCCTCGCAGAAAAACGTCGGTACATAAATACGGTTTAAGGATAGTATTGTGAAGAAAAGTTGAGGACGCGCGTACGACGTGTTGTGTGTTATAGAGACGTTTGGCAATTTTTTCGTGTTCCCGGAAAATTGCACAATGGGGGTTGGGTGCATGGCCGAATGGGACCGTTACGTGCAAGGTTGTAGTGTGGAGTGGGAATAATTGGATTTTGAGGGCTTGTTGTGAGCTTTGACTTTGTTGGAGTCATATTGAGAAAAATCACAGCATAAAAAGGACAGATAGCTATGAAGAAACGATTATCTTTACTTGTGCGTAATGAAAAAAAAATTAATACATTGGAAACCACACATATCTGTCAATTTAGTATTATTTAATAGATAAGTAGCCGTTAATATTTTTTGAAAGGTACATACTCGAAGAAAAAAAAATTTCTTCAAATACCGAATATTAAAAGTTCTAAAGATATCCTCATATACATCGTGGCAAGCGGTGGATGCGCTCGACAGTCGGCGTGCAGTATCGGCTGTTACATTATCTTGTTAAGTTTTTGCGCGCTCCATGTAATCACACTTCTACCATAACTCGCCGTCTCTCTCTCTCTCTCTCTCTCCCTCTCTCTCTCTCTCTCTCGCTCTCTATCTCTCTTTCGCATGTGTACGTACATGTGCGTGTATGAGGGCTTCATTGTATTGGAGCACATGAACGAAAGGTGAAATGAAAATTCCTTCGGTGCCATCCTATTTTCGGGCTTAATGAATCTTTGGAGAGGTTGCAAGTTCTTTTTTTTTTGCTTACTTATTTTATTGACAGTTAAAATTTGGTAACGACAAAAATTTAATTATATTTTTATGGTTTCTTTGTTCGGTTGCAATTAAAAGTTACAGTAGTTTTATACTCCTAAAGCTTTTTGCATTAGTATCAAAGAATATACAAGCGAGGAAAATTTTTGTGAGATTTCATAACTTCAGTCATTGTATTCCTCATCTTAACAAATACTAGAATAATATCAGAAAAAGGCATCTAGTTTTTGGCTATTTATAGTGAAAACAACTGGTTTTTCATTAGAGAACATAATCACTAAGTGTATAATACTCGTTGATAAATATAGTTGATTTTGAATATCATATTTTACTGAGCTCAATAAAAACTTTAGTAACATTGAAACAGATATTTCATCTCAAAACTAGCTGCTGATAATGCAAAAAATAAGCAAGTGACAAATTACTTTTGAAATGTAGCTTGTATTGAAGTTATACGAAAAACATGCTTAAACAAACAAACCAAAACTCCCACGAATTTATTGACCGTAACGTTAAAATTTATTAACCAGCCGCAAACTCCAATTCAAATCTAACCTAAGCCTCGCCAGCAGATCCAATAAACCAGCGTCTGCCACTAATCAGATCGCCTATTTTACCGAACTTTACTGCCTGCGCCGGCGCATCGCGACCGCGATCTCTCTCCTCTACACCCATACACACAGACTCTCCCGCGAAATTATCCGACCTAAACACGACTACGACGACGGCGAGGACAACAACCGAAACGTGCGGCTGCTTGCGAGTTAATAAAGCGTATAATATCACTGCTCGCTCGGTTGCCTGCTTACTTGCTCGCTCGCTCGCTTACTTGCGCGCGCCCACAGCGGAAAGTCACTCTACAGGCACACTACAACAGCACATTGTATTACACTACTCCGCGGGGGGATAGTCGCGCAGTTTGACGTAATGGGCCCACCCTTGAGGTGCTTTCACAATTTCGCAACGTCTCCTATACTCTCTCGTATAGAGTAACTTTCGCACGATCGCGCGACTTCTCGTTGTCGTCGTCGTCGCATGGCCACCTGTACCCGCGTCTATATACGTAGACAATCTGGCGTATATGTGTGCGGTGAAATCTTGACAGAAGAGAGGAGGGGGGAATGAGCACTCAAGCCGCCGCTGTAAGTAACCTGCAAGCCTCGCCCCCCTGCGTGCGTCGAACCCCCGATGTAAGTGCAACCTGCCGGCACTTCCCACGGATGCGGAAACTGCACGACGGCGGCGCAGTTTAGGGGTGAGAAAGAGATGATGCGCGCCGCTAGAAAACGCCGTTGACAATGCTGGAATACACATATACTTGGGGAGAGGGGGATATGAAGAAAGACTGTTGATAGGAAATTTTGCGTCTCCTCGAGAGAAAGAAGGAGAGAGTCAACCGACTGATTTTTCCGTTAGGGTGAGAGTTATTACAAGCGATTATATATCTCATGACGAGTGAGAGAGTGAGAAGGACAGATGTTTCTCGCAGAATGGGGTGCAGTAGCTTTTGTATTATTAGAGTCGCCGCCGCCGCGAATTATCGATGCGCCGAGGAAAAGCTGTTTATTTTTACGACTCGAGAAAATGGCACTTACTGGGAGAGTCGGCCAGCTTATTGTGCGTTCTCTTTCTTTCTCTCGGGACGTACCTATATCTTACGCGAGGAGATAAATCTTCCTTTCCCGTGTTCTACAAAAACTTTTGCGCCTATCTAATAAAATCTCTTCGTGTCTGTATGTGTGTGTCGGCGAAATACGTTAAAAATAATTTTTCCACAGCCATTACCGCACTTCTTCCCATGAGCTTCTAATCCGCTTTAAAATAACACACAGACACAGACACGTTACTCGACGGCACGGTAAAAAAAACCGCGTATCTTATATAGTCACTCGAGAGAATTGTCTTCACGTCAAAAGCAATCAAGAGCCGGGCCCCCGCGCGTATTCAGAATTTATTAACGTTTCGACATGGGAGTAGGTATGGAGTCACGAGTCCGCGCGTGTGCGAATCGTCTACGTCTTCCTTACCCAGAGAGGCGAATAATAGATTTCCGAGCGTTAGAATAACATCGGGACGATGTGTGTACGCGCGCGCACGTTTGATCTTTGATGTTTGCTTTTGATGCTTCGCTGGAGGGATTTTTTTAGGGGGAAAAATATTGTCTGTCATAGTTTTTTTTTTTAGGTGTACTTGAGAGTATGTAAATAGAAGCGCGTATTCGTTATTTTCTTTCATTTTTTAATAGATAGATATAGTTACTATAAATATGATAAAATAAAATGGGGTATTATAGTACTTTTATTCTTTCAATTATTAAGAGAAAAAAATAACGATGATTATTGCTAAAACAAAATTGTTTATTAGATTTTTATTGGGGTTAATTTTCTTATATATAATCAATACCTACGTAAACTTTAATACTTTAGAAAGGGATTTATTTTTATTTCCTTACATACAAATCTAACCTTACTTTACCATTATCGTTCTGCAGTATAAGACACAAGTTAAAAACTAAATATAATACATACATTACAACGAAAAATCAAAAACACTCACAGCCACTCGCGCATTTACGTAACCCCCCTAAACAAGCCCCATTCCCGCGGCTAATAAAATTAACGCAAGACGCATAAACCGCCCGGGGGTTGACTGTTTCAGCGCCTTTTGCGCGCGCGTCCACAGCCAATTATCCTTCGCGCAATAATAGCGGCGAGCGAACTATCGGCGAGCAATCTTGACACGCGCCGATCGTTAAATCTCCGTCTCAATAAGTACACACGCGTACGTACACACAGACCCACAAAGGCTATACATATACTCGAGAGAGAATGACCTGTCGAATTTTCGCCCTCGCCCCGGTCGGTATATTTTCAGTCACAACACTTGCCGGGTAAAAAAGCACTCTCGAAGACACCTCGAAAGGAAGGTATAATATGTACATCATACGGCTGGTTCTTATTCTCTCTCGCTTCCGGGCGCCGGAAGCCTTTAGGCCCCGTCACGCTTGTCTTTAATTACACACATCGTATACGTATACGCGCCTACTACTACTACTTTGGACGACACCGCGGGATCCATTCGACACCTGGCGGCGACCGCGGCGCTGGAATTAATTTCTCGGATTAGCTTATCGCTCGCGCGCGACCTGTTACATGCAGAGATCGGGGTTAAGACCGGCTGAGAGTCTCTATACCGAGCGCGTTATGACGATGATTTCCGGGTGCGCGTTGTATTGTCGCGTATCCTGTCCCTTCTTCAGCGAGTTCACTTTTGTACGTAACGCGGGTTTGTTACATATTACTTATACGTGACACTTTTTTCATTAAGGTTTTCAATTATACATGGACTGGTTTTTTTTTTTTTATTTTAAAAGGGGAGAGATTTATAATTCGTTTTTCGGTAATTAATCAGAAGGATTATAACATTGTGCGGCTTCTGCGGCATTCCGCATAAATTTACGTCGTCTTTGAGTCGCCCGGTGTGCATGTAATTCCGAGTTTAAGAATATTAAGATCAAGCCGGTTGTCGCGAAAATTATATAAAATTTGTTTCGCCCGACAATGTCCCGGTTTCTTAACCGAAATAATTAACGAGCGCTGATCGTTCGATCTCTCCCTCGAAAATTGAAAACAAACGCGCGGTATAGTGACATTCCCGTGAAACTCGTTTATTTCGCGCACGAATCTCCCTCTCATTCTTCCACACGTATACGTACAATCGAATGCTCAACAATTTGCTCGCGCGAACAGGTTAATCGGGCGCCGCGAGAGGATTCGCAATCAAAACGCGATACCTCTCTTCGCTCTGCTCTCGTTCCCTCGTGTACCTATACGCTAGCTCTCTCTTCTCCGCAGGCGAGATTTACGGACAATGTAGCTCGTAAGCTAGGACGTACACGCGCGGAATCTCCTCTCTCTCTCTCTCTTTCTCCTCTGGTACTTACATAAATGGCCGTTAATCTAGAAATACTATCCGGAGGGGAGGGCTTTTTGCGCAGCGCCTTTTTCGGAACAATTAATTTAGATCGCGCGCTGATAAGCCGCGCGCGCCCGCAGTGCACATGCTGCGGAGAATTTACGCCGCCGGGATTATTTGTATTAATTATCGCGGGGGGGAGGGCGAGGGAGTATTGGAAGCGGCGCGCGCGCGCGCTTTTCTTCAGGCTTTTCTTGCGTCACACACGTGCACGCGCAAACCTGAGAGGTAATTTACTCGAGTGTATATATATGTATATATACGTCGAGCAGTCCTGTGTGTAATACGAGCGGAGTCGGTTGGTTGCCCCGGTGTATTACAAATTAGCAGGCTTGTTGATAAAGTTGATGGGTTTATGGCATTGTTAAGGTAATGTTTATTCCTTGTTAATTTATATATATTGATAATTTTTCAAACGGCCGCGGGAGAGGATTTATGCGGTTTACAAATTAGTTTCTTTTGTGAGATTTATGGTGGAAAAAGGTTGGTGCATGCGCACGTGGTTTGGATGAATGTTGACAGTATTGTTATTTACGCTGCTGATAAATTATCTCTTGTAATAATCTTGTTGTGGAATTAGAACGATACTATTCATTCTAGTATTTGAAACACCAAATGTAATGTGTTTTACATAGATAAATATGTGATTCCTAAATGTGACGAATATATATGCTTGTTTGGTCAGATCTCAATCTTCTTCTTTCTTATGCGCTGAATCAAATATCATCTAATCGATTTTCACAGAACTTCTATTGTCATTTTCACGTAAACCCGATACCTGCATACAATCGAAAACACTATTAACACGCATTCAAATCTACTTTCGACAATCATACAGCAACCCGAGAATTCACCGAAAAAAAACACACACTTATAAAGCACGCATCCATCCCGCCCGGAAAAAGGATGCTGTTTTCTTAAACCGTCTCTCGACGACACCACGCGTGCGTTTTTCCCTCCCCGAAATGAAGAAAAAAAATTTCACGGGCGGTTTACCACAAGCCGTACGAACGAAAAGCCCTCGACTCACAGACGCAAGATACACACACACATATATATTCACAATGTAATGAATGAAACGAAGCGCTTAAGCGGCACACGATCGTCTCGTCTCTCGCCATTGTCTTCGCTCGCGTCTTATAAGGAGGAGACGAGCCCTTTGAAGGAACCGCCGCACTGCCGCCAGTAGCTGTTAAATTAGGCGAAAAACTCGGTGTGCGCAGACGAGAGAGGTTTAGGATTGCAGCGCGCGGGTGCCGACGAATTTTCCGAGGTCAGCGGCATTGTGGGCCTCGCCTAGCTGCGGGGCAGGGTTGAGTTACCGGAGAATTTGAGCGTAATTAATGAGGAGAGTTTAATGCGCGGTTCTAGGGCGGCTCTGGAATTCGCCGGGGTGTATCAAAATATTTGTGGGATATGCGGTGGTTCGGGGAAGGATGATGATGTTGTTGTTGGTTGTTTGGAAATTTGGTTTTGAAATGTGGCTGTCTGGTTTATCTATGAATTTTAAAGTGAGTTTTACACAAAGAGAAATTTAGAGAAAATTAAATTAAACGCGGTGTATAAGAATGAGAGAAACAATAACAATAGAGGAGAATTAGACCTACAACACTCTGTAAAAGGAAAACATTCTTACTTTTACCAACAACTCTATTCAAAAGCATATAAACTTAAAGACACTACCGTCTCCCGACGTATTAACAAGCCCGTAAGAAATGGCAAGCATAAAACTTTTTGTCGGCTAATCATCGCCCCCCGACGATTACCACGGCCTCCGCGCGCTAAACTTTCACCCGATATAGACAATATAAATCTTGCCTTCTATACACCACGGAGCGTAATTGTCTCTCTCTCTAGATAAAATTAAATTAAATCCAGCTCGCCGAGGCGACTTTTACATAACCCTTCTCTCTTCGCTCTCTACACTATAATACACCATATTCGGCATCAAGTTGAAAAAGCCCGTTTTCGCCGCCATTTCCGCATCTCTCTCTCTCTCTCTCAGTTTTGGCTGCAGGCCACTACGGTACCCGCTTAATAGTCGTCATCATTCTAGCGCCGAGAGATGGACGATTAACCTCTCCCTCGAGTACCACACACACACACCCACGGAGTGCAGGTGAGAGAGCAGAGTTCTGCCGCCCCCGCGGGCGATTCGCTCGCGTATTAAGCTATTAAACAAACTCGCTGCTTTTCCGCGTGATGAAATTTCATTTGCCCTTTCCTCAAGTTCCGACGTCTGTGTGTACGTGTTTGGTTTTGTAAGGGGATGTGTGTATAGCTCTATGTGTGTTTATTTGAGTTTTTTATTTTTTTACAAGAGAGCCGAGTATCGCTATTATGCGCCGCATTATAATTCCATCTTACCAAAGAAAGAGTATCTAATTATGAGATTTTGATCTTTCGTGCTACGAGGCGGTTTATTTTAAAACCCACGCGCGAGTCCCATACACATATACATACAGCTCAACGGCCGCGAGTGAATTTCATCAAGACAATCGAGCTGCAATCAAACGAAATTGATATATATTTGTACCTAATGCGCGGCTTAATAAACAAAGTTTAATATAATGCATATCGGCAACCGTGACACATAGTCGCATGGGAAGCAGGCTAATAAATTATGCATTAAATTCGATTCTGCGCATATAGGTGTGCGCGTATATATTTATGATTTCGCAATCGTGATTGAATGCCCATTCATTACGAGCCTTAAAAAAAGAAATACGCAGCTAATTAAAATCGTCGAGATCGACGCGACGATCGGCAGCTATAGCCAACTAAGAAAGGTCAACGTTCCTCACAAACAAACCCAGACTACGTGACCCTCCCCCGGCATCTGTATATAGGATATACGTGCGATATCACGGACTCGAGGAACCTGTCGCACGCTCCAATATCAAAAGCCTCATACCGAGTGAAGAGGAGGACGCGGGCGAAAAGGAAGAAGCCGATCCGCTCGCGACAAAGACTCTCTCTCTCTCTCTTTCTCGGACTATTCAGCCACGTTTTTCATATGTTAAAAGCGAGCAGAGAAGCGTGATACTGAATCAAATCTATCGTAATAAAGGATGCTGCTGCTGGTGCTGTTGATGCCTGGCTAGTCGTCGAAAGGGAGCGTGGGATCAGTTTTGTGTGCGTGAGAGGAAGCGGCGTCGTCGATGAATGGGAGCGAGGTGAGAGAGAGAGACGCTGCAGTGGTAGGTATAGTATGCTTCCAGCGCGATAGCGTGATCTTTCGGGGAACGCGAGAGAAGACGAGATTTTTCTTCTCGCGCGGTTATACTTATATACGCAGGTACGCTTTTCTTCAAATCTGTATGAGTTTTCCGAACGGAGGAAGTGGACGTCCGAGCCTCTCGCTCGATTCTTTGTCGTGATGGAAAGCCGGAGATGAGGTGTCCTGGTTGTGGCTATTGTATTCCATAACGCGGTTGTGGATATTTTGGGATAATATTTTTATAGGACGAATAGTTTTGTAATGAGGAAGAGAGATATAGAGAGAGCGCGCGGCCAATTAAAGCGACGAAAGTATATATCTGTTAGTGGAAAATGCGCGATGAATTATGCATTTTCCACTCATTGTTGTCGGGAGATGCTCGTAAAATAAATATCCTCGATCAATTATCGAGCGCAGAAGGCACATTCTAGCGGAAAATTTCTCCCCATTATTCTACTAATTAAGACGTTTAATAACTCGAGCGAGTAACGACCGTCGCTCCAATTAAGCTCGTTACCCAAAAATCGTAATTGCCATCGAAATACGCTGAGAAATAATACACATATACACGAGCGATGCGCACAGCGGGAGGAAGGTGAGGAGGAAGGAAGAAGAAAAAAAAAAGAAGGAAATCAACGGTAATTGCTTTGGATATATCGAATTACCGCGCGTCACGGTGAATTACAGAAAAAAAAAGTCGGAAGAAAATCCTTTTCCGGGGCATTAAGCGAAGGAGAAGTAGGAGATTCGTGACCTGTGGCGAGCGAGGTATATCTAATATGAGTATGTGTGTGTGCAGTGGAAATTGTGAAGAAAGGTGAGTAGGATCAGATATTTTTAAGCGATGTCATAATGTGATTGAATGTATTTTGGCAAGTGTTTTCGAAATCGCAACGAACTTAGAGAATCATCGAATTAGACACGAGTGTTATTTATTTATTCAAATGCTCAGCGATCGGAAGTATGGAAACGAACGTGTGTGCTCGCACAGACTTAATTTCACCTTTTTGTTACAAAATTCTATGGCATACAACCATTTTATAGACTATACAGCAACAACTTTCTTTTATTCATTCTGGTATATTTCTTAATTAAACAATTATCACTACCAAATTGCGAAAATACACTGCTCTCCACTTCTCAAAACCTGAAACGGAATCCAGCCACCGCGCGCGCTCGCTTTTACTCCGTCCGGTGCGCGGGTATATACTACGTATATGTAGGTACCTTATCCCATCTGCGCAGCCGGCGCACGAAAGAAAGAGCAGCCGGTAATGGAAAGCCCGTGTTTAAAACTTCAGAATGCGAGACGACTCTGCTGCTTCCTGAGAGAGCATACGTATCTAGTCCCGTGTCCATCAACGAAGGTTAAATAAGCGTTTTATTTGTTTATACGAAAATAAAGTTAACTTTTAAAATTAAAGTAAGAATTCAGCGACAAGCTCGTCTAAATATTATATTTAACTTAATTAAGCCGCTGAAATTGCTCGCACCCGATAAATTAAAGCATTTTCACGGCATGTTTATTTTTGCCATTGTGTGTGTGTATGTAACGCCTGAAATTTCCGAGCTGTCATGGTAGCGCAAAAAACTTTCCATTTCAATTAATATTTAATTTTCGTTATATTCTCGTCGAGAGATGCCTTGCGGTTGTGTAATCGTAATCTTGACATCTGAATTTATTGCAAGTCATAAGAGAATAATAAATTCTATTTCGATCTTTTCGAAGCGCGCGCTCTGAACACACATTACGTACATATATATCGCTTATATTATAAATGTATTACTTTCCCATGAATTATTCGTCCGAACAGCTTAATCTCGACCCGTTATTCATTTTCCAGCAACACGCGTAAACAACCGACCGGCCTAAAGAACCTTATTACACACAGCTCCCACAAACAAACAAACGAACTACGCTTTAATCAACATTACTCCGAACCCCAGCGCACTCTTACGCGATAATTACAAACCGTAACGAAACATCACGCGAGTGCACCTACACACGCCGCGCATAACCGGCTAATCCTCATCCGTACGCCGATCCTATATAATACCAATCCTTCGCGTTCAACAATTACAAGCTCGCGCGGCAGTCGTTAGCCTATGCCCTCGCTTCGTCACACCTGACCGTGCGCGAGGTCTATATACGTGCGCGCGCCTATGCCTCCTCTTTCGTAAGCCAGAAGAGAGAGAGAGAGAGGAATATATAGGGACGTTAAATCACTTAATGGAATATATACGCGTACACGTGTTTTTCGAGCTACACACACGTGCTTCGCTGCTGGAGGAGCAACAGCAGCTTGCATAATTATCATTCGCGCAACCGTTGAGATGGGATCCGCTATGGGATGTTGTGCGCGCGCGTACGCGAAGGGGTTTATGCGAGCAAGGTGTGCTATGTGATGACTGCCGTGTGATTTCGTTCACGGGTGCGGGTTGGTGGTGGTGCTGGGAAACTTGAAGGTGTGTAGGATAAGGCGATGGGTTGATGGATGTGGTTGTTTGGAAATTATGTTTTCCATTTGTAAGAGAGGGCATTTTTATTGAAGTAAAATTTTTATGGAATAATATAGTTTCGTTTACTTTGGCGACTCTTTTTGGGGCTGCGCGAGAGCGAGATAATAAAATATTTTTGGTATTATTGTCTCAGTCTTTGTTTATTTATTTAATAACTTAAAGATTCTTTACATTCTTGACACCACAATCTTGATATTGTATCGAAAGCTGTATATAAATATTGTATCAATTATGGTCTTAAATATTGAAGCAAAACAATACAACATCAAGATTAATCTTGCTATATCATGCAGCCGTAAGTCTTTTAAAGTGTCATCTAGGTAGAGCATTGAAACCGTTAAAAACTCACTTCGATTCTACCCAGCGAAACAAAAAACTTTGATGCAACGGCCGAAGCTCAAAAACTATATCGACGCTACGTAGCTAAAGAGAACAAAAAAAAATCGCAGCACTCAAGTTTGATGTCCCAAAACCTGAGGCTCACAGCGAGACAACTACATTTTTCAGCTCCTGCATAATGTCCGGTCAATAGGTGTCCAGTCGCAGGCGTATATGTTTAAATAGCCACGGTGTCGGGGCGAGATGATTGAACGGAGAGCGACCTCGTATTTCGTATTCATAGAATCGCGGGAGAGAATGGCCGCTGCTGCGCGTGTGAAGTTTTTTCCAAAGCTAGAGGTGTCTTTTGACTTCTTTTTCGAGCAGGAGCGCGAAATAAATGTCAAGAAAGACGTTGGAATCGAGAATGACTTCGTCTACGTGGCGGAGGAAAGTTTCCGGATAAGAGTGTAACAAGTGAAATGAAAAGATTTTGTGGTTAATTGCGGGTTTGGAACTGCATTTATTTCATTTTAATTTTGGTATTTGTAAGTAATGTATAAACATTTCGTTATTTTGAAAAAAAAAAAAAAAAAAAAAAAAAATAGGTAGAGTTTCACACCTTGATTGAGTTATTTAGTCGTTCATATGGCGTTAAGAGGCTATTATTGTTGTTTTGTTAGACAAGCAGCTCTTCTACAACAAAAACGAAATTTCCATTGTTATATTTACGTGCAATTTTTGAAGTCGAGTAAAAAATTACTTGATGCATATTAAAAGTATAAATACCATAACAGCGGATGTTGCATTCCTCCTCTGTCTCAGCCGTACGCCTGCGTGCTGGCACTAAAATTTTACAGGTAGAATATAAAATCGTTAAAACTATCAATTAGCTGAAATATTTACACTCTAGGACTATAATAACAAAGAATTTTTCTGAAACTAGTAGATACTGTAATGAATGAACATGGAACGTGATCGATATAGGCTTCAAATAATGTCTTGTTCGTTT
>UXGD01000561.1:0-54215 GCA_900474315.1 Torymus auratus | reverse complement strand
CGCTCCGCGCCGTACACACGTTTCAACAGCCAATCAGGTGGCGTGTGTACAGTTCGACGTCGCTGCCGCGAGACGGCCGCGCGCAGAAGTCCGCCTCACTTTTTTCCGGGGCGCTGGCAATCTCCCTAAGCGTACTTCACTATACCTTGTTTTTCTCACATGTTTTTAGAAGGCCTTTTAAAAATAAATACTAAAACCACGAGTTTAAATATTTAAGATTAGTTTATTAGTAAAAATAATTTTCGATTGTAATACACAATCACGCAAATTTGAAATTAAATTTCGTAACAATTTGTAAGATGAATAACAAATTAGAAACATGTAAGTATATAAAGTTGTCAAAAATTCATGTGTATGAAAATTTATTGTATATGATGGATTGTTACAATAGATTTATTTTACTAATAAGAATATTCTTCTAATATCCAATAGAGCATGGTTATGTATCTTATGTATTAATATTAAAAATTTTAAATTATCTTTCTTGTTCTGTTTCTTGATCTGCAAAAATTTTATCTAAAAGTTCTTTACACATATCTTCTCTATCTATACTTTCTTCTTGCCTGGATTCTCGTAAATGCCTTTCCAAAGTTTGTTTCAAACAAAGTTCAGGCCTTCGGGATTCTTTTAATGCTGGGAAGTAGTTGTCATGAGTCAGTCCATTAAGTACACTAAGAAGTTGTTCTCTAAAAACACATATATATATATATAAGCTCGAGTGGTAAGAATTCATAGGCTCTTTGAATAAAACGTTATAGATACCTTGTTTCTGGAAGTAAACTTCCCATTGCAAGAAGACCGGCAGTTTGTTCAATTAATCCCATTTTTATAAGAGTTAATTTTAATTCATTTTGTTTGTCTATGTTACACAAATCTGACAACAAAAAAGCAGATTTTATCTGCAATTTCTCTATTGGACTTTGGATAGCTCTCATCAATACTGAATATCCATCATTTGTTTCTAGGTACTTCAATGCTCTTGGTTGCCCTCTAACAATACCTAATAATAAAAATTTAATTCATTTTTTTTATTTAATTGTATTAGTATTATATTATTTTGTTATTTTTACTTATGCAATCTATTCAATCAAAGTAATTATGTAATCTTTTTCTAGTAAGATCAAAAGAGTAAAAGATAATAAAAACTTAATTACATGAAACAGCATAGAGTGCTTTGACTCTTGCTTGATCCGAAGTATCCGTATCTATCATGTTCAAAAGTATTGGCATGTAACCAGCTTCCAAAATTTTTTCCTGGCAAAAAGGATTATTTTGAGTCAATTCAGCTATAAGATTTGCTACTCTCCATCTGATTCCATCGTGTGATGAGTTTAAACATGGACCAAGTACAGAAAAGCCACCAATTTTATAAAAGTCATTGGCCACATCAGTAGTATCAGACCAATCAGCTATTTTATCTAATGCATCTTCATATTCTGACGGATCATCTTCCTCTCTTAAGTCTGCTACATTTTGTAATCTCTTAGCGTTCTTTTGTAATTCATCAACCACATTAACAGTAATTGATGCCAATGCATCTTCTAGAAACTTCTTTCGCTATAATATTATGATATAAAAATTATTAATATTTTAATATTAAATTTTAAATTATTACAATAATAAATTTTGAATCATGTGATAAATTAAGAAGGAAAGATAATAAAGATAAGGATTTTATTTACATATAATTTTTTAATATATTTAGATATACCTCATGATCTATAGCATGGAATGATGATTCATGAGGAGCATCCTCAGATTTTGTTGCTTCCATGGCAAACCTCAACAAGCCTTGTAAATTTGAAGGCTGTCTCGGCTGATTTGGAAGAACTTCAACATTATTGGGATTACTTTGTGTTCTAGAGGCTTCTATCGACAAAGGCCTTGCATTGCTATTTTGTCCTGAATTTTGATTTTGTGAATTTGTATTCCTGTAAACATAGCACCAAAACATAACCATGTTATGACATTTCCAAAGACCTCTTTTAGCGTGAAAAAATAATAATTGTAAAAACATACTTGTCCATGGTTGTCGTTTTGCGTTGTGCGTCTGATTGCGATGCGCCCATTAATGAAACAAACGAAAAAAAATTTATTAGTGATCGAACTTACTGGAATAACACATAAGTACTTTGGGTTTACACGAGGAGAACAAGAAACTAAGAGAAGTGAGTAAGCAGTAAGCACACCTGTTCTCAAAACCAAATTTGGAACAGGACCGCCCAACCTCTTGTGTATTTTGTCAGATTCTCTTCTGCTCTCTAATAGGCTCGTGCACGTATAACGCGAGTTCAACTTTTGGCAACTTATTAATCCACGATGTCGTATATATACCTATACGACAGCACGCTATAACGTAGTACCGACTGACGTTCACAATTTCATATACGTACTTTCTAGGTTAAGTTGCGTCAGTGGACGGAAAAATCAGGGCTGTATCTACGAGTGATTTATCCCGCTATATACGCGATAGAAAATTTTATATTATAAAAGTACATTAAAAAATATTTATATATTAACATTTTATAAAAATTTTAAGAGATAATAACAAAAAGGGATCAATAACATAAAATTAAAAAGAGTATTGTTTTTAAAAAAATTTTTTATTATAAATAAAAATAGCTTATATGAATCCTTAAATATACGATAAAAATGTATAGCAATATATTAGAATTTATTCCGTCCATCTGTGAGTACAATGTTGATTTGTACAGACATAATACAATCTCATCTCCTCTTCAGCTCGTCGAGTTTGAGCTTGGAAAAATACTGCTTCACGGTGATTGCACTTTGGACATGGATGCTCTTCGGTTCTAGGCAATGTTGGGTCAGAAATGACATCTGCTACAATATGTGTCAATTCACTAAAAATTAATGAACAAATTTAGTTAAAAGGCATTATAAAGAAAATTCAAAGTTTGTGCTTTTGAAAGTGTCAAGATACTTACTCAATTTCGTGCATAATTTTGTTGACATAGATGCAGCTGCTGTCGGCCAGTGTCTTGAAATCACAATTTCTGCACTGTAACATAAAACGTAAGTACATTAGAGAAATTCAAGAAACATGACAGTAAAATGTAAACATAACCTCAAAATTTTTGAAGAATGAAAACAACTTGCTCCGAAACGCTAAAAATAAAACAACGGCATGTCAACTTACCGCGTACATTAGCACTTTATTTTCTTTATCTTCCTTGGGATACAACATGTTATTGCATTCCTGACAGAACTTAATTCCGACGAAGCCGGGTCCATCGTCGTGAGCACCGTCATAATTTCCCATTTTCGACATCTTAGCTGTTTATTTTCTCTCTCTTCCTCTCAGTCAGTCACAAACTTCCTATCCTCTCTTATTTTTTCCAGAAAACGTCGTCTCAAACTCAGAAAATCAACAAAATCGAGAATAACCAAGCGAGCATAAACACCTGCGTCCAACCCACGCGGATAGTCACGGTTGTCTGAGAGAGTAAACCATCATACTGTTTCTCTACTGTTATTTACCTCGGGCGGTGGTGCCCCCACGGTCGATAAGGTAGAGTCTCCACACTACACTGCAATGTATATACCTACCATCTACAAGTCCACGTGAGACGGGGACGGTCGACGGACCGTTCTGCGCGAGACCGACCAATCACAGCTTGACTGAAGCAGAAGAAAAGAGTATTTAGTCCGCTCGAGTCAAGCTGTCATTGGTCGATGTCGCGTAGCTCACGCTAAAGCCGAATTCTCGCGATTGCGTTGCGGCGCGCGAACGTGCCTCTCCCCTCGTTTTGCTTTGAACGATAAAAAAAGGCACGCGCGCCGACTGCCGACGAGAGAGGGAGAGAGTGCGAATTTAATTACGAGCCCCTATGACGTCTGCAGCTCTTACGACTCTTACGAGGCTAAATTACATCTTAGAAAACACCGCGACGCGTAAATTACCCGCGAATCGTGACACTTAAAGATCAGTATGTAAATTACGTCTGAAAATTTTCCTCCCGCTGCCAAAACCAAAACTACCCCCTGGTCACTGGAATTCGAGCAATTTATCACCCGATAAAGAGTCCACCGGTACCAGCAAAACCCCTTATAAGTACTCACGAGCCGCGCCTAGAAGCTAGACGGGCGCGGCTGTGGCCGCGTTATAAACTTTATATCGCTTTTGCATAAAGTATTGATTATACATTTGATTCTCGAGTGCTCTCGCTCGCCTATTGTATTGATTTTGCTATTAACTCGTGCCCACACCCTGTCGGTGTCCACACCCTCGCAGGCTAAGGAGGCCTGCGCGCGCTTTGCTACGGCGATTTCGCGCCTTATTTTCGGCCGCGTGTAACCCCTTGTCCCACGCGCATATTACATAGAGCGCGCGCGCCTGTTACAAGGTTCGAAATTTTACAACGTGCTGCGCACACCGCGCCTCTTGTAAGCGCGCGTACACTCTGCGCAGGCGCGCGTTTGGAGAGAGATGGCTGCTGCTGTAGTGTAGGTACGATGATATTATTTCCATGCGCAGCAGCAGAGCGCACACGCATACATAGAACCGCGTGGTCGAACACATAGGTACTAGGTACTATACTGAGGGTAAAAGCGCTCCAGGTAAGTGTATAAGCAACGATAGAGATAGACATATAGAGAAAGAGAGAGGGCCTGTCGCGTTAGCCGCCGTCTGCTAGTGTCCGTCTCGTCGCTCGAGCCGAGCGACTGAGAGCTGTGTTTTGAGAGAGTGAGAGAGAGAGAGGGAGAGTGTCGGAGGGGCGAGACTGATTCGGAGTTTCGGAGAGCGCACACACGGGATAAGAGAAACGGAGGAGGAAGAGGTGTTTGGCGGTGGAAGAATAAGGCAGAAGAGGGATCAACATTGCTATTTTTATGGAAAATGGAATGTTGCGGCCTATTTTTTTGATACTACCTCGGCCGCGACGCGACACGACTGACTGACGGCTTTCTATCGGCTGCAGGTTCGTATATATTACTTACAACATTAACGCGCAGTCATATATACCACCCACCCTCTATTCTCTCTCACACGTACATCTATACACAACACGACCATCGCTGATGATTGTGCAAATTAACGTTACCGCAGAGACAGACGGAGATAGAGTGTCACACACGTAGAGCGATGCCGTGTATTTCATATCTCATGCATTTCGTTGTAAATCATTAAACTTTTGGACGGAATCATCCGTATATATCTCACATCCAGCGCCTGACGACTCGTCATCGGTTCAATTATCAAGCGACTCTTTGCCTGAACCGATGTCAACGTTTCTTATCCCCCTCGTATATCTTTTCTCATATATTCACACGTACATACATCCTATACATTATTCGTACCTAGGTATAACATAGAGACACGCCGCGAGAGAGCCAGTGGCTGGCTCTCTGTCTCTCCCTCTCTAGCCCTCTCCTAGCTTCATAGATTTTTAGCACTCTAGCGCTATATGTATACAACAAACTCGCGAGAGTCCGCTTGCTTGCTTGTGCGCGCGCGTGTGCAGCACAGCAGCAGCAGCATGCTTTTTCTGATGTAATCATTCCTATCCTTCTCTCCCTCTCCCTGTTTCTCATTCTCTACTTTATTATAACATTTCCTCCGCGGTGCGAATAAGTTGCTCGCGGCTGCTCTGTCGCTATTTATAAAGAAACTTTCACGCTGGCGTTATAAATAGTGGCTTCGCGTGCAAGCGCGCGCACGCGTTGTTTTACATACACGTTTACATCGCGCGTGGCAAAATCACGTCGGATTTCTGGCGCCGTTATCGTCTCGTTTGCGCCAATAATCTCGGCGCGCCGCGTCTGCTCGAAATAATATCGCTATAACTTTCCCCGGAATAATAAAATCATAAAAAAATAATAAAAAAAAATAAAACATCGCGTACACTTGTAGGCGTTGTCCCCGATTCCTTAGTGCTGCTATCCCGATAAATCCCGGCGCCTCTTTCAGCGGGCGCCGTGTACGGCTGGTGCTCCGAAAAGCGTGATAAGAAGCGAGCGAGCGCGTGCGCGCAAAAACGCTCGTCGTCGACGCACATGCATGTGCATGCATGCATCCGCATCTCTCGGCGCTCGCACTCACAACATCGAGCGAGCAAGAGAGAGAGAAAGCCACTCCCCCACCCCGTTTATGAATATTCGAAAATGCCGCGCGACTGGAGATGTCGCTGTTGTCGCATCCCCCGCATGTCGATTTCCTGCATGACTGCCGGCAGTGCCGCCAACCTGACTCACGCCGGCGCATGCGCACTTTTGTCAACAACTACACGCTTTATACATTACACTATTACCACCAGTATAACATACACACTGATCCATCCCTTCTTCGTCGGTCCCCCTCCTGCAATTACACACCTCGCTCGACTTCCATCCTTCTTCCTCTCCCGCCGCCTCAACGCGCACGCTAGCTCGCTCGCTTCGACAGACGAGGAGCAGACTCGAGCGCGTCAACTCCGCTTCGTGTGTGTTCGTCTCTCTCTTTCGAGCGGCGGCGTGGTGTGTGCCTGTGTGTGTATTATTGTTTGTGTGTGCGCGCGCGTCTCTACGAAACCAGCAAAACTCTGCGTCTGTGTACATCCGCACTGTATACCTACTCTCTCCAGTACCAGTATTCGTACACAGAGACACCTACACACACGCCAACAATCGCTTCTTCTTCCTCCCGCGCACGCGTGTGTATATATACATACACGCCGACGCACATACTCACTCGCTTTTTCCACCGCAGATCTCTCGCCGCGAGGAGAGCGATCGCGCTCTCTCTCTCTCTCTCCGTGTATACAACAACGTAGGTATACGCACACATACACAACAGAGAGAGAGTGCGAGGGACAGAGAAGAGAGAGAGACACAAGCAGCGGCAGCAGCAGCGACGCGCTGTGTGTGCTTAGGCCTGCCTCCACTACTGTCGGCGGCGGCTCTACGGCGGCGCGTTCCGTAGTAGTAGTACGTGTGCGCGCGGCACGGTGTACATCTTCCTCTCAGGCGGCCGACGACGACACGGGATTGACTGCGCGCGGCAGTAGCGGCGGATGTGGTGCGTGTTTTTGCTACTAACGTCGTGAACGAGACAAGCCATCTCACATCGCTAATACACAAGAATAAGACGCGGAGTAGCACAGCAGCATTGGCCGAAGGATCGGCCGTGAGAAGGATCGAGAGAATATACCTACTGTGCCCTGAAGAAAAAAATAACAGTCGTCGCGCTCTCGCACACGAGGAGCAGAGTGAGTGAGTGAGAGAAGAGCAGTATATAGAATAAGCGGCGTGTGTCGTCGTTTTTTTCTTCGTTCCAGCGTGACTGCAAAGCCGCAAACCTGGACGCCGTAAGTACACCATAATATATCAGCTATGGACACTTGTCAACCCCCCTCCGACGTTCTTGACGATCCTAACCACCATTTCGGAGCATGCCAGTCCGTCTGTATCCGTGTGTCTGCGTCTCTTTCAAAATTTTCGCACACACTCTCTGCGCGTCTCTGTCTACCTCCGCGTGTTCTCCGCGTGCGCGCACACAAGCACACGTATATACCACCTACCAGTCTACCAGACATCATTTTTTCTTTTCCCTTTCGCGGATAGCCCGCACGCACGCGCGCGCTTTCATCCTCGTTACTTAGCATTCTCGGAAATCATCTCATCTTCATCTCATCCCCCCCTCCCCACCCTTCTGAGTACATCCATCATGGAAAGGTACTACGTTTACCTACGTGCATACTTACATATATAGGGAGGCGAGCACACGCCGCTGCCGCCGCGTTCCTTTCGGTTGCGGCGGCGGCGGCGGCGTGCCGTTCGTCATCGCGCATCAAACCGACGCGCGATTTCGTTCATTTTCTCTCTCTCACTCTCGTGCTGTGCTGTTCTCCGTCTCGCTCGCTCTCCTTGGTAAAAACCGCGAGTGTAGCGGCGCGTGGCAGCCAGCGCGCGCGAGACCGACAGAGACAGAGAGAGTGAAATCCGAAAGAGAAAGAGAGCGTGTGTGTGGCCCTACGCATGTCGTTGTCTCTGTCTAGGAAGGCGTTCCTCTCTTTTCACACTGTATCGCATCGCATGTGTATGTACGCGCGTATGTATACATACACACGAGCGTACTTACGTACGAACGTACGTAGGTGTGCGCATGTATGTGTATACGTACGCTTTGGGGGGGTGATGGCCCCTCGTGCGGCGGCGGCGGCGGCGTCTCTCGAGATCCGTAGCTCTGTCTCTCTCCCGCTAGTACGTATAACATACAGAGGCGGCTGCTCTCGTCTTTCTCTCTCTTACTCGAGCTCCGTCTTTTTATATTCCAGCGAGAACGAGAGACGGAGACGAACGGCGACTCTCCCCTTTTGTGTCCGTCGCGCGCACGTACGAGAGAGAGAAAGAGACAGAGCGCCCGTCCGACATGTTTTTCCCCCCGTGTGTACATACATACATACGTACACAGAGAAATACGTATAGATGTATGTACACGTTCTCGTACTTGTGGACGTATGTATGCACGATCGCCCTCCGGAAAAGGAGATTTTCCTCCCGTTTTTCGCGCTCTCCTCGTACATCCATCCGTATCTCTCTGGCTCTCTCTCTCCCTCTCACTAATCCGCACGCGTGCTCCACTATCATGTATGTATATATGCATATATACATGTATGCATGAACGCGAATATATATACGCATGGCTCGGGTACGCACATGCGGCGTTCGGCACCGCCGAAACACGTGATTTTTTCGGACGCGCCGCTGTGCCGCCGCTATATAGCGCGCGTCCGGTTCTCTTCTCTCTCTCTCTCTCTCCGTCTTTCTTTCTCCGCGCCTCGTAATTTTCATCATCGTGTATACTTATACACTACGCGGCGATCTATCGCTCCGTCTCTTTCGCACTTTCGGCGATACAAAGGGAGAGAGGAGGGAGAGAACGCCGCGGAGGGAGCACGAGCGCGTCTTTTCTCACTCGCTCGCTCTCGGCACACGGTGTGTGTATAAGACGCGCACGAGCGAGAAGGGAGAGCGAGAGAGACGGGGCGATCAAAGGAGCAAGCGGCTGCCGGGTCGTATACCTACCTACCTACCTACCTAGGCGTTAGGTGGCTCTATAGTATATACGTACGGGGGAGAACGACAGGGAGAAAGACTAAAGGCGAGAGAGAGAGAAAGAGAGCTTAAAGGGAGAGAAGAGCGGAGGCGCTTTTCCGCTTTTCGGGGAATTTCCGAGAGTAGGTATAGAGAATACGAGGCACATAGCGAACGAGCCGCCGGTGTGCGCGTCGTTTCTTTTATTATTACCGTTATATACTCTCCTCTGTCTTAGAGGGACCCGGGGAGTCGAGAGATGGGTGAATAGAAGGAGAGAGCTGGCACAGCCATACACCTCTCTAATACCAACCAGCCTACCTACCTACCGTTAAAGCGAGCGCGCGTCTCTTTTCAAAGAAAGAAATCACGTACACGTCTATATACGCGCGCGCACATCTATATCCCGCATATATATATGTATATCCGAACGCGTTTTCTCTCTTTTAGTCTCTTTCCCCGCGAGTGTCGATATATACATACGTATGTGTACATGTGTACGTATATATATATTCGCACTCGCGCTCCGTCTTTCTCTCCTTCTCCTTCCGCGAGTAGCAAGCGAGCGCGGGGCAATTTTGACGCACGGAATCGATTTCTTTGTCGAGTCTTGAAAGCGCGCGGCGGCGGCTCTGCTGCGAGAGACAGAGAAAGACAGAGAGAACCCGCGCGCCGCGCGAAGAAGAGGGAGCAGAGAGAGAGAGAGAGCTACCGCCACCGCCGCAGCCGCGGGTATTATAGAGTGAAAGAGGGAATTTAAAGATTCTCCTCGTATGCACACTATACCCACGACTCTCTCCCTCTGTCTATGAATGCTCTCGTTCGTCCGCTCCACTACGTACTTCTTCATCGTCTACATCCGAAGAGGATTTTTCCTCGCCGCAGCCGCTATAGGTATCTACGAAAAAACCGCACACGCACGTGCTCTCCTCGCTCCCTCATCATCATCCGATTCACACAGCGCGCTCGGTATATATAGATATATTGCCTCCTCCGCATCGACAGTGGGTGGAGATGGGTGAGAGGGGGGAGGGAGGGGGGCGAGTAGGGATTATATACCGCGCGAAATCCATCGCAAGTGTAGACGCGGCCTAAGAGAGCAGCCGTAGCTGCCGCCGCAGGGCCGCACCGTCGCCGCCGGCGGCGGATCAAGTGTGCGCCGCACGCTCTTATATTCTATATAAAGGGGCGGGGGACGACTCTCTCTCTCTCCCGCTTCTCGTCTCTCTCTCTTTCTCTCTATGCGAGAGAGAGAGAGACAGAATGGCTCGACTCCGAAATATACGTATAAATACGCGAGAGAGAGAGAGCGCCGCGCCATATTGCCGCGAGAGAGAGTGAGAGAGAGAACTAGGGGGAAGGGACGACGACGAGCGCTCTCGCGCGCGCACATACGATATGTGTATGTGTATAGGTACGTGTGGGCATGTGTACGAGTATATAAGTATATCTTTCTCGCTCTCGCAGTGGAGATTTTTCGGTACGGATATAAATTTATACTCTCGCGTAGAGGAGAGCGCTGCTTCCGTCCGTGCTCTCTGCTCTCTCACACTGCGCGGGGTTAAAATTCTCTATCGAGCATATAGCGCTCTCTCCTTTTTCGCGCGCAAAACACAAACCGCGAGAGCCGCGCGGCCGCCACCGCCGCTCGCGCGCGTTCCTTTATTGCGTCGCGTCGCGTAAAAAGACGTTGAAGTGCCGATCGATCTCGTCTCTCGCGAGCTCTCGCGCTACTCGCCCGCCGCCTTTTCTCGCCTCCTCCTCCTCCTCCTCTCGGAGTTTCTCTGTCTCTCGCGCTGCCGCCGCCGCGTGTATATACTTATGTACGTGTGCGCTCGCCCGAGAGTGTGCGTGCACGTAGGGAGAGAGAGAGAGAGGAGAGAGGAGGGATTTTTGTTTGTTTCCTTTGTTTACCTCGAAAATCGGAGCGAGGCTGCTCCTTTTACCGCGCAAGAGGGGGAGAGCAAGAGAGAGAGAGAGCCTTCGGCTTCTTCGCGGAAGTCCCTTTTTCTTTATTTATAATATGAATCTTTGGACGACGTTTTTTCTCTCTTTCGAGCTTCTCTCTGCTGCTGCTGCTGCTGCTTTTCGTCGTCTTTTTAGAGGAGAGCAGCAGCAGCAGCGTGGTTTTAATGTAGGCGCGGCGAGTCTCCTCGGTTCTCTCTCTCTTTCTCCCTTCCCCTTTTCTAACGCTTTTTAGTATGCGTCACGCCGAGAAATGCGCGCGTATATATTCACAGAATGCAGCCGAGTGTGTGGTTTTACGGGCGCGAAAGGGGAGAGAGAGAGAGTATATCGTTCTCTCTTTCTCTCTCTCTCTGTGCTCACCATTTTGACGGATTTCAGCTGCTCCAATGGCTTTTCGAACGCACACACGAGCCATCGTTTACGAGAGAACGAGAAAGATCGACGAGGATATATAGACGTTTTTTCGGCTCCTTTCGACTGTCTCCGGAGTTTCGCGATGACAGTAGTCGTCGTCGTTGTCGTAAAAAAGCGCTTTTCCGTGAGACTTTCAAGAAGGACGAAGGGAATAAAAAAGAGGGGATAGAATCACGCACTGAATCGCCGTGGAATGCGTGATTTTCGAGTGAGAAACCTGTCCGTGGGGTGGGTTAATATCACATCTCCCTCTTTCTTTCATATTATGGTTTTTCTCAGACGTTTCTCGGATGTATACGCTCGTGCGGTTGCTGCCGGCATTTCGTAGATAGAGATAGGACGACGGCTATATAGGTACTATAAACGCGGAGGAGGAGGAGGAGGAGAGTGGCCCGGCGGGATTTTTAGATCCGACCGTTAAAAAGCCACGAACCTTCCATCCGCTCTACTCTCTCATACACCTTGTACCTTACGTCGCGTTACGTCAGGAAGCATCAGCACGAGCGCGCGCTCGCGGATTTTCGGTTTCTCTCGCCGGAAATCGCCCGTACGCTCCGCTGAAGAAAGCAGCAGCTTTTGTTTATGGCCGAGCGAGCGCGTAGGTGTGTATTCGTGTGTGTGTGCGCAGGTGTATAAAGTGGCCGGAATTTTTCGGCCGCTCGTTCGGTCGGTTGGTATATAGGGACGACAGAGCGACGTGTGTTTTTGTTTACCTGCGGGGGAACGGACAGGGGGTGCAGGGGAAAGTTTTCGAGCTACGCAGTTGTAAAACGAGGAGGCTCGGCATGTGCGTTCTGTGAAGAGATAACGATGACGCGTATTATAGGGGTTTTTCTGATAATATATAATGGTATTAAAAGCGTTGGCTCTTTTTATTTTATTTTATTTTTTTTGTTTTTCCGGATGTCTGGATGGATGTGAAGTTTTTGGAAACGCAAAGGATGTTGTTATGTATTCAAGACGAGTGTTCCCGGTATCTATATATCGCCGAAGCGTTAACAAATATATACGCGTATTAATATTAGAACAATGTCACAAGTTACCGGAGGGGTCGAAAGGAATGATAAATATTTAGATTCTGGGTATTCTATATTTAAACATTTAAATGTTTACTTCGCGCCCCTCTCTCTGTGAGATATTTCACATTATTCAATGTATTTTTCACAACACCATTAAGTAATACAAACTCTCTCGTCGTCATTATTATATTAGAAGTTGTGAAATTCCCAAAAATTCTTGCCCGCGCGAGCGCTTGTAGCCCAACCTTACACCATTTCATCATTATTAACATAACATATACCGCAAGTATAAAATAATCTAAAAAACACACGCCTGTCTTTTCCATAACAGATAAATTCGGACTCGTTTATGGACGAGCAAATCATGGATTCGGGGCCGGGAACCGGGGCCCAACAGCAGCAGCAGCAACAGCCGTCCTATCCAGGTGGTGATAGGCAGCAGTTCTGCGTATCATGGAACTCTCATCAGTCGAACATGCACAGCGCCTTTCCGAAGCTGCTGTCGAGCGAGCAGTTCGTCGACGTGACGCTCGCCTGCGACGGCGGCAGCATCAAGTGCCACAAGGTCGTGCTGTCCGCGTGCAGCGATTATCTCGAGCGTCTTCTGCTCGAGATACCCTGCACGCATCCCATCATCTTCCTGCGCGACATGAGGATGTGGGAGCTCCAGGCTCTCGTCGAGTTCATGTACAGAGGCGAGGTGTACGTCGAGCAGCAACAGCTGACCAAGCTCATGCAGGCAGCTGAGGCTCTTCAGGTTTGTGTTGATGTTTTTTTTTCTTCCTTTTCACGTGACTGTAGGGGGTAAGAGTGTAGTCATGGGTGGTGCTGTTGGATTTGTTGAGATTACTTACGCGGAGTATATACGTATTATGCGGAAGAGTACGTGTAATTTGTTATCTATAAAAAAACAGATCTTTTTTTTTTATTTGGATATTGATAAGAAACGTTAAATAATAGAGACACGCGCGGGCGGTGGGAAAACCATCTTTATTATACGCTTTGGAACAATATCGCTTACGTGTTTCAATGTTCAGTAATGATGACAAAATTTATTGCCACTGTGTTGAGAAACGTCGTGTTTGAGTAGAATAAATTTTCGGAAATATTATTTCAAAATGATGATTATGAGATTGAACATTATAATTCTTTCAAACTATCTTGTAATAAATTAGATTACGAAATCGACAAATATTAAGAATTTTCTAGATTAAATTTATAAATTATGTTCGAGTTTTTGGACGACCTTTTCGAAACGATTATTCTCGTTTTTCTAAAAAGTGATAGGATTGACATATTTAAAAAATTTTCATTCAAAACTAGATTGGCTTCATGCATTTAAATGAAAATAAGACATCAAAAGCTAACATTAAATTTCCATTTCCAGGTCCGCGGCCTGTCAACCCAGGGTCGGGAAAGCAACGGTGTATTGGACGGTCTGAACTCCCAGATGAACAGCAGCTCGACCCCCGTGAAGCCTTCACCCCCAAAAGCATCGGGCACCTCGTCAGCAGCCTCGTCCACAGCGGGCGGTCCGAACGACTATCCCCAGTGCGATGACGCCCAGTCCAACGACGACGGCTCCGAGTCAGATTTTCTGAGCTCGAGCGGCTTGGCGGCTGGTCTGCCACCTGGTTTAACCGCGACTCCTGGACCTCAAGATCCTCAGCAGCAGGTGGTTAACAACCCCCTCAGCGCTCAAAACTTCATGAACATGGAGCACAGCGAGGCGCTTCAGCATCTGGAGAAGGCACTGAGCGCTTGCGAGGCCACGCTCACCGAGACGCCGGGCATGGTAAAGATGGAGCCGGACGAGCACCAGCTGCTACAGCAGCAGGAGAAGCCGTACTCCATCAGCGCCGTGCCTGCTGGCAACTGTGGTCCTGGTAGTCCCTTCCCCGCTATAGAAGGTAATTATCGTGTACACCGAGATGTTTTTGCGTTACTGCTTTTTTGGTTGCTTGTAGATAGGTGATGGAAGTTGGAGTGTCTAAGGGAAAGATTAAACCTTAAGATTTTTCACGGCGCTCGATCTTTACGAATGATTTTATTGGTTGTGAGGATCGAGACTTTAGGATGAGATCTGACCGATAAAATATTAAATCCCTGAATTTTTTTTTCAATTTTTTTGTCTGGTTATGGGTCGGATGCCGCCTTCGAAGAGGCGGACACGCGCGCGAAACGTTCGCTTTATAAGCAATTAAATCGCTCGGGGAAACAGGTTTTGAAGTTTTTATTATTAATAATTATTATCATTCGATGTATAAAGAAATCAGCGGGTCGGAGATTCGTAAAGTTTACGATTTTAAAATGCGAATCGGCATCGTTTTGTGTAACATTCGGAAATTATTATTTTTTTTTCCGCGAATTAAATGATTGGAAATCATTATAACATTACTGTCTACGATGGAATCTTCTGTTAGACATTCTAATTTTTGGTACACAATTTTATGTTTCTAGAAATAGATTAGAGTAGTGTGTGCACGTTTATGTTTTATAAGTACTGAGTCCGAGAATCTGTGGTATTCTCACTGTAAATATTGTTGCATGCAAGTACAATAGTTTGTGAGAATCTGTGGTTATTCTCGTTGTGTCAATATCGTTTGCATGCAAGTACTTTGGTCATAGGGTAAATTACTCTGGTGTATGGCCTAGTCGCGTGACGTTTTTATTTACTCAAGAGTATACAGACGTCAATTTTTTTTAAATAAAATTCACTGTTATCGAACATTTACTAAAACGTTAGTGTTCGTGAGTGTATTTCTTTTTTTAATGTTACTTAGCAAATTAACTAATCGGTTTTGCTAATTTATTCAAATTAATTCATATCATTCACATTATTTATTTAACATATTTATTCCGAGAATCATTTTAAAAATTCATTAAAATACATTACATTTATCTAACATCTATTTCGTCATTGAAAATAAGTTTGTTTGCACAAATGGTATAATTTAATGGCCTTAATATCTAGCACTCCTATGTTAAATTAATATTACTTTGTAAATTTTTTACGATCGAGGTTTCGACATATAGACGATTGTTAAACGTTTAACATTCGATATGATCAGCCGTCACGATAAAAAATTGATATACTTTAATACGCATGGTACAATAGTAGCAACTTATCTATTATAACTTTATTTTTAACAACGCGAGATAAAATCTTTAATAATTTTTTGTCAGTATCTACTTTATCTCTCTTTTGTCCGGCGGACTTAAGAAACTTTTCTCTATCGTAAAGTATCTGTACACGTAGTGCCTCTACTTATATATAATACTTAAAAAAATCACGTGAATTACACAATGTTAACGAAAACTAATCACGAATTGTTCTCAATTCTTTTTCTTCGCCATCATCACCAGGCTATCAGCGGCGACAGCGACGATCTGAGGCCGAGCTCAAGCAGGCGTCGGATCTGGTTGCTCGCGGTATGACCTTCCAGGTTGCCTCGGAAAAATACAACATCCCCATCAGCACGATTCGGTTCTACATGGCACGCAAGGGCATTCTGCAGAGGCGAAAGCGCGGCCGCGGCTCCAGCCAAGCCGGCGGTACGAATAGCCAGCCCAGTAGCCCAGCGTCGCCGCCCTTTCACATGCACATGAACTTCCGAATGCCCGAGAGCCTCAACTCCAGCTTACAGTAGTGTAACGCGGCGCAGTAGTAAGTTTTGGCGTTTAGGCAGCAGCAGCAGCAAAGCAGAGCAGAGCAGCAGCAGTGCAGAGAGAGATAGAGAAGGAGAAAGAGAGTGAAGAAATAATGGATGAAGCGAAAAACAACAAGAGAGTGAGAATGAGTATGTGAGAAAGAGAGAGCGAGAGAGAGAGAGAGGGAGAGAGAGAGAAAAAGAGAAGAAGAGAGAGAAGAATAAAGGAGAGTAAAGTAATCACGAGATATACGAGGGGAGAGATTATTGTTTTTTGACGAGTATAATGGCAAAGTAACAAGTATAATTGTGGAAAATGCGTATATAGAAAGGAAAAATTTTAATGCGCAAGTGTCGCCATTCCCCACTACAGTACCAACCAACCCCCCTGTACCTCCCCTCGACCCACCCTGAATCTTAGAGCTGTTTCGACGACGCGCTTCCCGCAAACAAAAATCTCCCCGATTTTTCTTCCTTGCGAACATACGAGACTTTTTTCTTCCACGAGAGAAAAAGAGAGAGCGAATGAGTGAAAGAGAATATCTGCGAAACGGGACAAACGGACACACTGCGTGCAGCGTTGTGCGAAAATAAAAGACGAAAAAAGAAAAGATGATAGATTCGAGAGAGAGAGAGAAATGGAAAAAAATGAAAGAGAGGCGCGTAGTACTTCTGTTATGATTTTTTACTACTACTACTACTACTACTACTACTACTACTACTACTATTACCGGAACTGCTATTATACGATTATACTGCAACTACAATACTATTACTACTACCGCCTATACTTTAATTCTCTTTAAGTTTTTTAAGTGTATTTTTTAAGCGTACTTGACATCTCCTATTATTATTAATTGCAAGAAAGCGCGACTTATATCGAGTAAACTCATGACTTTTCACACGTATACAAATCAATGAAAAAAAAAACACAGCCACGAGAGATAGTTTTACGAGTCTAGAACAGCTCTATTAATGCCGTGTATATATATGAATGAATATTGTATGAAACAAGAAAAAAAATACGAAGAGGACAAATTATGTATGAAAAAAAAAATTCCGTCAGGGTGGCCGCAGCACGAGGCAATCAATGCTTTAATTAATTAACATAAAAAAATACCGCAGACCACCGACGAGGGAGTTGCGCACATACATACCTTGGGGTCTTAGAACGAACGTTAGAGGCTAACGCTTACGTATTCTTTTTTATATATATTTTTTCGTTATTTTTTATACCTTTATCAGTAATTGACACGCACTCGTATATACTCGCGTCCATATACGTATTATTATTATATTGCTCCTCCCGAGATACCTATACACACATACATTAATACAAACATACATACATACATATACACACAAATACATACTACATAAAAAAAACCACGTTTGTAGACTTATTTTATTTATTGTTCATACTCGCCCTAATCATCATCACGTATTATAAACGACTGTGCCCGCCATCACTCGGATCTCGCGACGCGATCGTGCGTTCACTCGACGAAAGAGAATGAATGAGAAAAAAAACGATGAAGAATAAGAGAAGAAGGACGATGAAAGGAATTGATTCCCTCGTGCTGAGAGCTCACAAGCGACGAAAACCTATATAACGTTAGGCTCCGTATATTGTATTTTTTCTTCTGTTGTGCTCTTTATCTAGTGACAAGATTACGAATGACGAACCGAGAGGAAAGGGAGTAAGAATAAAAAAAGTAACGATGGAAAATATAAAAGGTTCTTATTGAGCAAGAAAAAAAAAAAAAAAAAAAAAATTGTGGAACGAACGATGATGAATATTTGTAGGTCCTGCGTCCGCAATTTTGAATTTTGCGACGCTTGATTTTTTTAAAACGTGCGCCTCAATCTTATTATTAATTATCTATTATTATATTATTATAATCATTTTGTAAGATATATAAACGTTCTTATATACTGTGCGTCCACTGGTACAATGCGCGTGACCTTGCTGTGGGCCGCTTTTTTCGATTCAACGTTCTCAAGTTCCTGCTCGACTCGAGGCTCTCGCATTTTGTCACGATGGACGGGTTCTTGTCTTACGTATTTACTCATGATTTTTTTTTTTTTTTTTTTTTTTTTTTTTTTTAAATTTTTTTTCGTTTTTTTAGCAACGAATGACAGTCACTATTGTACAAGATTGAGAAACACTCGGTGTGTCGCGCCCGCGCGCCTGTGTAATCTTGTAATAATTGTAATAACTTTAGCGAAACGGCGAAAACTCCTGACTCTGTTTGCACCGTGTCATCTCTTCCCCCCCATATCCTCTCTAGCATAGATATTTTTGTAGCGGTACATATACAAAACAGAAAAAGTATATAATGATATATAATAAGTATAAAAAAGGCGCAAACTTTGTAATCCGTGTTGACTTTGTAAGAGGGGAAGCCGAGCCGAGTGTTTCCGAGCGATGTGAGATTTTTTGTCATTTTTTTTAACGCGTAATATAACTGATTTTGTTTAGAAAAAATACCACCTTTTTGTTTATTTATCAACAGCTTTTTTTCATTCTTTTGCGAAAACAGTAATAATCGAGAGAGCACATTTTGGCACCCTAGAGAATGGGTGCAAGACACATTTTACTGAAACAGAAAAAGCATCTTCTTTTCCTTGCGTTTTTTGTATAGCGAATGACGTGAAAAATGGCAAATGGCAACAAAAACACAAACAAAATATCTTGAAGGGAAACTTTTTGTCAAATTTTTACGCAGAATCAAAGTCACTGAATGCAAAAATAACGTCTAACAACAAAGGTCTAAAAGTTATTCCTCTAATCAAGTACCATAAGAAGTTTTTAAAAATGAAGTAAATAAATAACGCGATGCGAGAGAAGGGCGAGAAAAGAAAACTCGGAGTCTGCCTATAATATACAGCTTCGGATTAAGCATGAGTACACGGCGAGAGAAACGCAGAGAAAATTATTATTACCGATGCTTTTATCGTATTTAGTGTACAAAACAAAATAAATGAAGTAATGAAATAAAAAAAAAAAAAGTAAATAATAATTAACGCGAGAGTTAGAAGAGAGAAAGAGAGAGAAGCGCATAAAGGGGGAATTATTTAAAACAAATAATAATAATAATAATAAATAAAAAACAGTATAACGAAGCTGAATCTTAGAGACACGTTTGCCGCGCGAGAATGAAGGTTCAGAGCTAGGCGACGACTCGGGCCCCGGCGACGGTCCCAATCCGCCGGGCTCGAGCCGTCGTTGTTCTCTGACGAGGAAAACAAATAAGAATATACGGAACAAAGTATAATCGCGGCGGCGCACTGCCTTTTCTTTGAACGATTCTCACGATACATAGAGTATAATAATTAATAAAAAAAGACATGCAAGAGAAGTAACATGACAAAAAAAAAGAAAATAAGAGCAGCAGACGATGCATTGCCAATATACGATGATGCCCCCCCTTCCGCCGCCCCCGTTCGCCCCCCTTGTTATAAAAGAAGATGATGATGAAGACGATGATGAAAAAAAAAAAAAATAACGTAAAATAGCCTCGTTCAAGACATAGCCATATTTTTCCATAATCGATGCAATAATCAAGCAGAGTACACTGAAAATAAATAATTAAAAATGATGAGAGAGAGATGATGACGGAGAGATGGAAAGATGGAATGATGCCGTAAACCGTGTATGAGACGATACGACAAAATAGCTGTTGGAAAGAGTGCCGAATACACACGACGTAATATATATTATATATCAAAAAACACACATACACGTAAAAAAAATGCGATTCTCGTATACTCCGTAGTGCGAGATTGAGGATGTAGAAATGTCCTTTTTTATACTTCCTCCGTAGCGAGAGTGAGAGATATTGACTCCTCGACTTTTAATTTCGTTAATTAAGTAACGCAAAAAATAGTAACTTTTCTTTTGTACGACAGCGCTATGCATTATTAGTATATAAACAGGCTCTGTTTATTATTTAAGTCCATTACTGAGTTGTAATGTCTCTATTAGATACTATTAACTAGTACTAGTACTACTATGGTTTACTATTTTAGTCGTCTCGTATTATTATTTTTTACCGCCGTGCATAATGTACTGCTACTACTACTACTCGTGACATGTTTCTTTTTTTTTTGTTTTTTTTTTTTTTTTACAAAATAAGTACAGTAAAAGCGATGATACTGTTAAAATAAAATAAAAAATCTTATAGTCGCCGGGCTGCAAAAAACCTCGCGCGTGCGCGTGCCGGAACAAATGCATGCATACACATATTTTTTAGTTCACTTTCCGACTGCTACGATTATTACCATCGCCTAACGATAATATGAATATTGATGAATAATAAATATAATAAATGAAACGAGATAACCCCAATCCATTGAAAGAAAGGTTAAAAAAAAAGAACAAAAGAAAAGAAACTACTCATTGTATATAGCACTCTTTCCGTACGCCCTAAGGTAAATAAATCATTGTTCTTAAGAGTTCCAGTTGATAAAAGATTTTATACAGAATCTATATCTAAACCAGTATTTCAAACCAATGAGAGAAGAGAAATAAAGAAAGAATTAAAGAAAAAAAAAATAATAATAAAAGAAAAAAGTAATTAGTTTTCTAACAGCACCAGTGGCGCGTTTTGCGTGGAGAGAAAGAGAGCGAGAGATAAATTAAATTGAGATGAAGGGAAAGTGCGTGCGTGGAGAAGAAAAAAAAGCGCGCGGGATAAAGGGCGAGAGAGTGTGAGAGAGGAGACAAGATCGAAGCATATACAAGGGAAAGGAATGGGATGATGAGGGAAAAAAACTTGGCTCAGAGTGCTTAAGCCAGTATAATGCTCAGTGTTATCTAACGTTATATTTTTAGTGAAACTCCGTGTCATACTCATGTACTATAATATTATATATTATTATGTAATCCAAGACGAGAGAGATGCGAAGAGTGCGAGTATGAAAGAGTGAAAGAGATACAAGCTAAAATTATTAAAAAAACATGGGAAGAATAAGAAAAGATAATGAAAGAAACTACGCAGTAGTAGCTAAAGAGAGAACGAGAGAGCGTGAGCGCAGTTTTCAAGTGTCTTGGGAGCGCGGGAACGAAAGAAAGAGAGAGAAAGAGTGAGCACTATGTGGAAAGCACGACCAACAATCAAAGACGCGAGAGGAGAAACAAGCAAAAATAAGAAAACAAACAAACAAAAACAGACGATACTTAAGTAGCTTCTATCCTAGCGAGAAAGAACGAGCGAAAGAAAGAGAGAAAAACTCCGTAGGGTTAGCCACTTTGAGGCAGATTATTATTATTATTACAACTACTACTACTACTGTGCGATAATATTTAATTCATCCCCGTTTCCCTCCTCCTCCCTGTTCTTTTCTCTTTTCTCTCCTCCAACACACCTACAAATATCCTTCCACTCCACCCTCTCCACTACCGCACCAACCAACAAACCCTCTCTTTTGCGTTTGATCTTAGATACGTTTTCTTCGACACGACATGTGTATCGGTGGTATTATTAATTTGTAGATAGATTGACGAAAAATGATAGGGTTTCGCCGAGCTATAAGCGCGCTCAGTCTCTCCCCCCTGCTTTTTGCCTTCATCCCCCATCAAATCCTCGAGAGTCTCTCTATGTATATGTACTTCTGTGTATTCCTCGCTTGTACGTGCGCGTGTGCCTGGCTGTGTGTGTGTGTATTTTTTTCTCGGCGTCGTCATTGCGATTTTCTCATAGAGACAAGCGAGTGGAGGAGATGTGTGGATGTGCGAAGAGTCGGAGGACGGCCGAACAAATATAGTCCGCACATTATTTTCGTATGGAATCTGTAATATGAGGTGTGTGATATGTGAAACACACTTGTCGTTTATATATATAATATATATATAATATACATAATCTCAACGCGCGTCTTTTATAATATACACAATGTGTGTGTATGTCAAACATGTATCTCAAAAGCGAGAAAAGAAATCAAACGTTATAATATATAGAAATAAGGCCGCCTCCGTGCCCTCGCACACAATTTTTTATACACGCAAACACACATACACTCACGATCGCTCGCCAAGTATATACGTATATATGTACAGTAAAATTGATATTATTATAGTAGCGTTTAATAGTGGAACAATAAACCAATGAATCACGGTGAAACAAATACTACAAAGCCAGTATACGCAACCGTCGTGCGACCGAGACACGCACACAGTTGCGCGCACGACTCCGAGGAATACACGCGTGTAGCGTGAAAATTTTTGCGGAAAACGCTCGAAAGAAGTTGGGGGAGAGCGAGCGAGCGCTTATATTACCGGCTCACCGCGCGAGACCCTTACTTCCCCACCCCCTCATCCCTGCCCCCAATTTTTTTTACATACCTACACGTGTAATTTAATTTATAATATGTATGGTTATTACGATTAGTTATTATTATTATTATATATGTTGTATGTCAGCGTATGTCGGCTGGATGTTTGTACATTGATCTGAGTTCTGTGTCGTATATAAGCGTCGCTTACGATGCGACGGAGACAAATATAAAAGGGACGACGATTTTTGAAGCTATTATGTACGAGGGAAGATAATGAGAGAAAATTCGACATTGTAATCCTGTATCTATGATTGTTAAAAAAGAAATGCGCGTGTTGCGCCGCTCCGGGGTGTCCTACGTGCGCTCTTTTGGAATCCTAATGAGGAAATTGAGTAAATTTTGAGGACTTCGGAGCTACCGAAAGCCAACCATTTCTTTCTTCTTTTTGATTGATTGATTGATGATGAAAATTGTCGAGTGCGCGTGAATCGCGCGCGAGATACATGTGAGCGAAAAACCATACGGAGAAAAAGAAATATAGAGAAAAAGGCGCGAGAAGACGAGAGAGAGACGATTATACGCGCGCGGCACTTTTAAGCGTTCGATAAAATAATAATTCTCCAGGTCCTAAGAGAAAGAGAGAAGAAGAAAATGAAAAAACACAAGAGCGTGTATATGTGCGTCTGTATATCTGTGTCTGTATGTGCGTGAGATTAGGCCGAGAAGCGTGTAATGCTATATGTAAAACACAAACAAAAAAGTATGATACAAAAAGCGTATGCGCGCGAGAGGCTCGCCTCTTCTCAGAGAGGCGCGCGTTATACCTCGAGATTCGCGATCTCTTTTCAAAATAACGTTGCTTCCAAGGAGCGAGAGTGAAAGAGAGCGAGTGAAAGAGTGTGTATAGACGAGTGTGCGAGAGCCTGTACAAATATAAGAATTTTAAACGCGAAGGGAAGAGAGCGAGAACGACAGGGGCGAGAAAGAGAGAGTTTCGCGTACGACGAGGGAGAAAGAAAGAGAAACAAATAGACGAATGATGGTTATTCTTCAATAGTTCAGACGATATATTAATATGTACGTTGCCTTAATCGGTGAATCATTCCACGACGATATGTAATATGCAGTGTATGACAAAACGCGATGGAGTTTGCGTCCCTGTAGCGTGCGAGAGATAAAGAAAGAAAGAGAGGGAGAGAAATCAAACGCAGAAACGAGTAAGAATGAAGAGAGAAAGAAAGAGAGCCCCGTCTTCGAACGAACGATCTCGCGATCCTCCGTATATACACAAGTATTTTTGTTCGAATTGTAGAAGCATAAGGGAATGAGAGAGAAAGTGTGCGTGTGCGAGAGAGAGAGCAAGAAGAGAAATGAGGATTGAGTTACGATGCAGAAGGTGAGCGAGAACGAGAGCGAAAGAGAGAGAGAGATGAATACAAGTAAAATTACGTTTTTAATTTTAAGCTCGTCTAAGATGTGTTTAGTGAAAGCATGCTTCTAGGTAGAGACTTAGGGAGAAACAACCACGCTATAAACAATAATTAATCTAATTACCAATTAATTACGTGCGTAAGGCATTTAAACTGAATGCAAAGTATTTCTTAATAAAAAGTACTTCGGAAACCAAAACCATCCACGGCCCTTGAGTTGTCTTCTTTTTTTTATTGTGCGCTCACGACGAAGAGCACACATAATATATAACGAAAAACAGACTCACTCATCCCTATCTTTTTTTTTTTATAAACGATATATATATACCGAGTATACAGAACTGCTCTTCCATCCGACTATACTTCCTCGCCTGTAGTTCCTTCAGAAGCGTTTTTAAGATTATTGTGTTTCTTTTTTATACATATAGACACGTGTACGTATACGTATTTGTATAATTATTTTTCTTTCGTATATATATGGGCGAACGAGCCTGCTACTTCTCATTTTGCGTTTGTGAGTCCTTTTCTCCAGATTTTTTTTCCTGCTCGTAACCTCGTAGTTTGTAGATTGTACCTAGCATGTAACAGACTTTATTATTATTTATATACCGAGTTTCGTTTAATCAAAACCTTTTGATGATCGTTTGGTTTAATAGATTGTAATTTATTAAACGAGGTGGCATTGAAATAAATTATTTTATTAACGTACAACGCAACCACACCAAGCTCTAGAATTTAGTTACTTTCTTCTTCTTTTTTTGTTATTATTTCGTTTACTTTTAGTCGCATTTTTTTACTTTAATAATCTAGCGTTAAAATGTGTAAGATGTTCGTTTTTAAGAGAATAAAAAATTATATACAAACTTTAATTTGGACACTCCGAGTTCTTTGTTTAATTATTTGCAGTCGCTTTTCATATATACACATGCAGCGTTTGTGCTCTCGCATATTATACGCTTTTCCGTATTCGCGAAAAGTGTGAATTTTGTTTCTAAATATAGACGATCCAAAGAGAATTTTATTTTACGTTCGACGAAAGACTTAAAAGAGCCAACTTCAAAAAGTTCCTGCTTCAAAATGAAAATTAAATTCATGCCTTTGTATTATGCTGGGTCGAATAAAAAATGCACTTTTTCCTTTTTTATTACCATCTGAAAAAGATTGAGAAAAATTTAATATTCTTTCTTCTCATTTCAACAAATTTTAAACGCAGAAGTCATATCATCACTTTTTTTTATATACTAAAAAACCTATTTCGTTAGCCCAATCATTTATTATTTAATATTTCTAAAAATATAGCTCTCATGAACATGAACTGGGCTTTGCACTATTTTTACATACAAAGATCGATATTTTCTTAAACTATTGAAACTATAAACTTATGTTGCATTTTAAACAATAGATATACATTTACAATTCATCTGAAAAAAAAAAAAATCACCATCAATTTTTCATCTAAACCAAAAATAAAATCTCAACTCCTGGAACCTCCGAAGAGCTCTCCATAAAAATCTGCATCTCGCTTCGCATAAAACCTCCTCCTTTCCCTCTATATATACCTCCTGCCTCCCCCACCCGCCGCATAATTACAAAGCCGCGCGCACCTAATTACACCCGATCCTGCGCGCGGCGGCGGCGGCGTCTTCGATTATCGCGGCTCTTTTCTCCCTCTCCTTACGCGCGAGAGCAGCGGAGCCCGCAATAAAGGAACACGCGGCTGCGCGCAGGGACACGACGACCTTGGTGGCCTTGGAGCGAGAGGTAGAGGTAGGTACCAGCATCAGCAGCGGCGAAACAATGAGACGGCGCGAGGTAGGTTGGTTGCTTGGTAAGTAAGTAAAAAAAAAACCCGATCGGCAATCTGTGTGTGTGCATGTGTCTGTAAATGTGCGAGGGCTTTTTGTGGGAGTTGGCCCTTTTTGGGAGAGGGGAGGTCTGGTTTCGAGGATTCTTTTTTTCTTTCTTTCAGAGCTCATCAGGGAATATTAATTCGAGGAAAGTTTCCAGTAGCCGTTCAAGGGGTACATTAAATTTTTAATTCCGTCTGGTTGCGAACGCGAATTTATAATTTATTCGGGGGTTTTATGAATTTGGTATAGTTGATATAAATAAATATGTATATATACGGGATAATTTATAATTTATCGAACTAGAATAGATTATTATTACAAAACCATGTGGATAATTGGAAGCAATGAATTGATTATTAGCGATAATATAACGTAGAATGCAGCGAATGATTTAGACATTTCTATAATTATGACGGATACCTGCTTTTGACAGTATCATTAATGTAATTTCCTTTGTGTTATGCCTATCGCCCCCATGTAACCATCATTTCCAATTACGCTCTCCTATCAATACTGATCATTCAGTCACCAATAAAAACCTATCCTTTATTTCATTTAAAAAAATTCTTAAACTTCAAAACTCCAAGAACAATAACCACATCATAAGTATCCGGAGCACAAAGCCTCTCGCGCTCACACACTCCATTCCTCGGCAGTAAATAACCCCGAGTCCGAAGAATGCCATATCGCGAGAGAGCAGACTTCTTCTCTCCGCGCTTCCCCCGCGCAGTCCAAGGAGCTCTCACTCTCTCGGTGAATTTATTAACGGCCGCGCGTCAGTGTGTGTGCGAGCAAAAGGACAACGAACCCGTCATCGGCCACCGCCGCCGCCGCCGTTGCAATTGGACTCATCTACTGCATCTCGCGCTCGCGCGAATAAATCCATGCAGAGTGGAGTAAGTAAGTATGGAAGTTATATAGTAGACGACGACAGTGGGGATGTGTGTGGGGAGATGAGGGAAAAGAGGTGGAGGACGTGGTTTGTGGTTCGTTGTTGCGGAATTTATGTGGGTAATGTAGTTTTGGGGTCTCGGTAGTTCTGTAAATGATGTTGTGTGGCGGTTTAATAATTATACGGCAGCTAATTCGTACAGATGTTCGCATTTTTTTTCATTTTATAATTATTTTCTTATTATTTTTTGAATTACAGCAAGTTGAAAAAGGATTGATAGATTAAGTAACTCTGTGATTTTATTATCCATTATCGTGATGTAAAACCTAACTATAAACATTAATTAATCCATCTAGATTTCATGAATAATGACGAAAATCTTTCGAAATCACGGCAAAATTTGAAAATGCAAATGACATCAGGGGTGGGTTGCCAAATTAAAGATGATGTTACTCTAAAATAATCGTGACGTCACTGCGAGCGGTGCGTTGTGCGTCGCTATTATATGATAGAACGGTAACAGAATATGACGTCGAAACAGAAGTTTACGTAAAAACAGCTTATTTTTGCGAGGAAAAAAATATAAAGATCGAAAATCGACGTAGATCTCCGATATCTTGTTTTGCTCCGATTTTATTGCGCTCCATTTAATCCATTCTCGAAAAACACAAATAAATTATCCGCCTCTCCTTTGTTGACAACCCCAATCCCGATAACAAGAAGATAACAAAAAAACAAACGTATTTTTACCACAGTTAGAATACCCTTTGTATCGACCAAAAAATTCTTTATCAATCAATCATCGCTATACTAAATTTTAATCCATCGGCACGAAAATCCAGCATCTCTCCATCATGATCATTCTCCACGCCCGTCTCGCGCCCGCGCGCACTGGTAAACCGGTGATCCGCTAAACTAAATACACACATATACACGAGCGCCGAGCGTGAATCCCAAAAAAACCAGTTATACGAGTCTATACAGCTCATTCGGCGACGAGGAAAGTATGTGCGATTTAACGAGCACCGTGCGCGCGCGGGCCGAGAGTAAAGATGATGATCGAGGTTCCGAGGCACGCGCGACGGCTTCCGGATTACGATGTGGGAGCGGGTTTTCGCGGAGCTGCTGATGGTGGGACCGTGTGGAGATTTCGGTTTAGGAGTGAGTGGCTCTTTTTTTTCGTACGTGGTATAGGTGAGGTGAATGCTGAATGGTTGGATTGAATTTATTGGAATGTTTCGCGTAGTATTTTTGGGTGATAAAGGCTTGAATAAAATTTTTTATTAGGTATACGTCTAACAATTTTTAATCGATGTGTATAAGTTTTTATAACGATTTAAACTTTTTTATTGTTGTTTTTTATGATGTATATGGCTAAGTATTTTTTTTACTATCAGACGTTTTTAACCGTATAAAGGTTTACACTAACGTATGTGTTAAGAAGGAAAGAATTTCTGTATGTGTTGAACGGTATGAAGCCTATTCGCTGTTTTGAGCCGACCGTTATTTGAACTAACTAAAATTCTTTTGAATCAACGTTCAATGTATCTAGACAACCTAAATCCCATCAAGTTAATTGAAAACTTAGTTCGAATCAGTTGTCAATAACACGCTGTTGGTTCATCTTATTTCTTTATCAGTATGCGTTCGAAATAACAATATTTACCGTTAACTATTAATTATTAACAAATACATTATACAATTTATCAAGTTACAATTACAAAACAAACATACAAACTTAGACATCGACACTATTTACGCTACAATATTTTCACAACGTAATTATTCACCTCCGCCTACAATTATGTTCCCCACTTCCCTCCCCACGCAGCAAAAACAACAACAAACAAAGCCATTCAACTCAACAACCACGCACCCACTGCGCAAAATCATGGCGCGCACTTCGCACCCATAAACCACGTCGCCTCCCCTACGAGTAAAAAAATTGGCAGAAACCTCAAGAGCTTCAAAAATACATACCCACATTATATATACTTATAGGTACGCACTTATATACACGCTACGCTTCTTTGTTCGCTAGCGCGCGAGTGCGATGCTCCCGATGGCCGCGGTTTTATGTGTGTGCGCGCCCGCGCGCGCGTCTATTTTCACCTTGAATTTTCGTATTAACGAGGTTTTCTCAAGATATATAGAGACGAGATGCACTAGTAGTGCAGTGCAGAGTCGAGCGGCGCCGTGGCGGAGTTATTTCGGGAGGGATTTTTCCGAGACGATTGTCGCTGTCATCGTTGTCTTTTTTTCTGGGAGTTTGTGGAGGATGCCGAGATTGGAGGTTTTTCGTTTTGGGGTGAGAGAGTGCGGGATCCGGTGGGACGACGGATTAAATTTAGAATTGGTTCCGTTTTAGTGAACTTGAAAGTTTCGGGGCTGGATGTCTAGGCGGATATATGTGTGGGCGCGGTTGAAGCTTTAGTCGAGTTTCGGGGAATTGTGAACTGTAATTTATACTGAAATTCTTTAATAAAAAGGATTAAATGAAATTTAATAATCTTTGAGAGAATATGTTACTTTTAGCTAATTATTTAAGAAAAATTAATGAAGAAAAAATAGAACTTTCTAGTTATGTATACTTACGACTAGAAAGATTAAAAAAAATTATTAAAAAACCAGATAAAGTCATTTTTTAAAAGTTTCTTTAGTTTCTTTTATCAATCGTGATCGGACGTATAACATAATTTAAATAAATAGTTTGAAACTTGTTTTCCAAAAATTGTTTCATAATATATAAACGCTTATCATTACATACAGTGAAGAAATTTTTTAATTTATTTAATTTCTTTCATCAATCGTGATCAGACGTATAACGGAATTAAAATAGTTTTAAATTTGTGTGCCAAAAAACTGTTCGATAATACAAATAGCCACTTATCGTTACATTTAATTAGAATTATACCTATAATGCACCAATAAACAAACAAATTTGCAATTTCCGACGCAATTGCCGACTTTGTGAAATATTATTGCTGGTGAAAATTTTCCGACAGTAAAAACGCACTACCACTCCTCGCGCGCGCAAGGAAAAATATATCGCTCGACCTCTACGCGTCAACACATCTAAGATGCTCTTATATTTTTATCCCCAATGTTCATCGATTGTTGTTCCAAACGAGTTTTCTGGAAAGCTCTCGAGTGCAATTATTTTCAAACAACAACTAAAGATACTTTACTCAGCAGCACTTACTTTCTGCTTTAGCAGTAAACTGACCCAACGATATTCATAATAAACACCTGTCGAAAAACGCATCCACGCGCGTGATAACCACTCGTCAACACGTGGCGCTTATGACTTTGCCGGCGCCGATATGCGCGCCACGCGTAGTTGTTTTGCTCTCTCTTTCTCTCTCACTCTCACTCGCGCTCCGCCTCGGCTGACCGATTATATACTCGTCAGGCAATTTATCAGCCGTTTTAAAGCGACGCGCACGCATGTATATATATTCCGCAGGTAGTAAAACCGCGCGCAGCTGATTAGCAGAATCGCGGAAGTGATGTCCAGTCGGACGATAAACGCTATATAGCTGTTGTGAAATTGTTCAAGTAGGTAAAAATTCGGTGTGTTGGATGTATAAATTCGTGGGCGGCCAGTGAAATTTTCCCAATTAAAATTTTGAAAGCCGCGCGCCAGTGTTATGTTATTTGCCTTGTATACCTAAAAGTTCCCCTTCGCTGTGTATTTTGGTTTTCACTTTCTATAGAACACTATGAACTTTCCTTAATTCCATACAATGATAAAATCTTATATGTACTCTGCGTATCCAACTTTTCCGAACTTCTCCGCCGGAAACCAAAAGTACATTTTCTTTATTACACAAGCGCATTATTCATGCGACTATACTCCGATTAAAAAAAAGTAACGGCGCAATAAACCGAAAAGCCCGCGCATAATCCATCGATAACCGTTATCATATCACAACGACACCGCACTATATACACACAAACCAGCAACGATCCTCGCTGCAGTAGTCGATCGCGAACCGCAGTTCCCACGCTCTCCTTTAACTCAACCCTAAAATCTCTGACAATAAATCTCGTGCGCGCACCCTTTCGAAAACAAAAAACCCGCGTTCTCTGTAGCGACGACTCGCGGACTATATACCCGCGCTTGCGCGATATATCCCTTTGTGGTTATTTTCGGCGATCTTTCTCTCTCTCTTGCGCGCGCGCATCAGAGAAGCAACCGAGAGAAAGAGAGTAGGGAGAGAGGCTTTAAATAGGACCGGGCGACGCGCCGACGGAGCCAGTACCGTTAATAACGATTTCAGAGACCGACGCCGCATCGCGCTTGCATATATGTTGGAGCACCGCACTATCTTCGATGTGAGTAGTTTTGTATAAAACGCACGCAGGAGAGAACGAAGCTATTGAGGATTGTATCCTTCAGGGGCTGTTATAACAAGTGTGGATATATATATATGGTGCGGTCGAAGGATCGGTGCTGGAGACGAAAACAAAAAGAAATTGTTATTGTTGTGCAAGATTTCGCGGGCTGGTGTTATATGCTTTAACCCTTTGGCACTTGCGTGAGGCTCGTCGAGGACTCGCGCGAGTTATGTAGGAAATACGTTGAGATATGTATACTATATAATACACGTCTTGCTACCGTTGTATACATACACAATCGTAAGGCCGATTAGATAATGTGGTTTGTATAATATATCTTCTGTTTTCAATTGTATTTTATTGCAAATTGCGTTATGTAAGTTGCATTTTGACGCGACTTTCGGTTCAAAGCTCCGCGACACGCGCGAGTGGCAAAGGGTTAACTTTATAATTATGCGGTTCTGAATTGTTGGGTGCAAGTGACAACTGTCGTACAGTATTCTATCAACATCGTAAGACGCTAGAGGCTACTTTTTGAGAAAACATTTTGACGTGGTATTCGACTTTTTGCCTTCGAAAGTGTGCGCGTGTATATACTGTCAGCTGCGCCGCAAAGGTTAACCGAACCGCGCTCTAAATTTACCCAGCGCGCGTGTACGCACGCGCGTATAATCAGGATGGCTAATCTAATTCGAATAAAATACCGCGAATTCTAAATTTATGTAACGTTGCCTGAAGCTCCGCGCGAAATTAAATTTCACGCCGCGTATACATCGTGTTATGAAACTGTCACGCTTGTTATGAGAATATAACCGAAAATTATCTCGACGGAATACCGAGGTTACGCGCACGGGCTGAATTTACGGCGTCCAATCGGTTGCGATTTCAAGACTCGCTTTCTAAATGTCACTATTTTGATCTAGAGAAATGCTCGCGATCTTTCTATTGACATACCGACAAGCGAGATACACTCACACGTATCATACGCACATACCTACACGTGCGTATTCAGAGCGCTCAAGTGGTCCATTCGTCAGCTGATGTGTGGTGTGCGCGAGAATCGCGAGAGAGACACGCCTTTTGTGCGGGGGATTATCGTGGGGCTTAATCTTAATTCATTCTGATTTTTTATCCGAGGGAGACGACGGCGCGGTTGATGGAGTCTTTATGGTCGGTTTAATGAGTGGTTACTTAGATGTCGTCGGGCTTGTATATGTGCTATGACGGAGGGAGCTCAACGAGCGAAGTTTAATTACGCGAAAACGAAGTTAAGTAATTAGATGTGGGGCTGGACGTCGAGTGGAGTTGGTTTAAATTTAATTTAGGCGTGTAATAGTGAAGGAAATATATTTTGATTCTGAGTTGCGTTCCCCTGCTTATAGGTATATAAAAAACAGTATAACGAATTTATAAAGATTTAAATTGATTTGAGAAAATAACGAAGAATGTATATAATTTTTGTTAAGTAATTTATATTTATTCTTAAATTTTCTAAAATAAGGAAACGATTATTACGAGAATTAAACGATTGATTAAAAAAAAATTCTATGTGCAATATAGGAAAAATTTATTATTAACAAAACTATTTCTCTTCTCACTTCCGAAATTCACTATTTATACGGCGACAAGAGCCACGCGAGAGAATAAGTTCAAGTTTAAGGAAACCATCGCTGTTTCGTTCCACAACGTTTTCCTCCCCTTTTTTTCTAGACCGCCGCGCGAAACAGTCGGCCGCTCCACTCACGCATCGCGCCTATAAATATCCCACCGGCGAACTCGTCGAACTCGCGTCTTTGTGCACGGCCCACCCTTTTGTCCACACACACGCGGTTATATACCTACCTAGCAACCACGTGGTCGCGCGGCCTAAAAATAACCCCATAACAAACGGACAAAGCCGCGCGAAACCCATGCCTCTTCTTCTTATATACCGGCGAGTGTGTGTGCAAAACAAAGCGCTCGCGGGTATCCCGGCATCACCGCCAAAATTGACCGTTTTGGCAGGTGTTCCAGGCTTCCGAGAGACTTTGACTAATCGCGTGGAAAGAGGCCGGTATTTCGGGTGGATGATTCGTTTTTTTTTCCGTAGGTGGGCAAGGGTGATAAATAGGCCGAGGAGTGACAGGTGGTTCCGGTATTGCTGGTGAGATTTATATAGCAAATGTAGCGGGGTTGGAGGAAGTGCGCGGCAGGAGTGATTGCCTTGCTGTTTTGCAATTTTTTAAGCGGAATTCGGATGCGTTTACATAGAGTTGTTAATCTCTACTGGTTATTTGGGTTTAGCTAGATGGTAAACAGTTTAATTTTGTTTATATTTACTCAGTTTTAACCTTACGTTCGGCAATTAAATTATATTACGGAACATTTTAATAAATATAACAATATTTATATACTTGTTTGCGATAGATTCTTTTTTTTTATAATAGCAATTTATAATATCGAGAAATTCTGTATTATTGAAAATTACTGATACCTATACGGACCGTTTAAAAACGAGTTAATAGATTTCCAAAAAGCGAAAACTCAGCGAAACGGTATACTGCAACGACTTCGCGGCGATTGCAACCACTGCGGTGCGCGCGGCCACCCCGAAATAAATGCTGGGGCAATTAGCGCGGAACCACCTTCATAATTACTCCCTCCTCACCAATAAATAATAACTCCGCAACGTATACACTTGGAGATGTCGGCGATTGATAAAGCGGCTGATGCGCGCGCAGCAAACTGCGTCGTTGGGTCCTAACTCTCCTTGGCAAACGCGCGTTGACGGCGTTCTCCCCGCGCGCATTTCCCCCCAAGTATTGAATTATAAATACGTATAATAAAGTCGGAGATTCCCACGGCACGGCGTTATTTTTGGCAGCGCGTCGGCGTATGTGTAGTGGCCAAAGAGCGTGCTCGGAAAGTCTCTTTGTTTACGTTGCGCGGGAGAGTCGCGATCGTGCCGGGTTTCTTTATGCGAGTGAGACGCGCAGTTTTCCGATATGGGGTGGTGGTTGCGTTTGATTTTGCAAGTGGTCAGAAGTCGGAGTTTTTGGTGAGGTTTGGGTGAGAGAGAAAAATGTGAAATGTTTGGGTAAAAGGAATGGTCTTTTTGTATATAGGATGCTGGTGTGGTTGATTGCATTTAATTATTGGTAATTGGTATGTATTTATACATGAGAACACATTGAGGAATCAGAAAACTTGATTTATCATTGTATTTGAGATTTATTTTTACTTTATGCAATATTGAAAAATTTTCAAGTAAATTGCGTAAAGGAGTTTAATGGGAAAACTAGAATTAACAAAAAGATTCACGTACGACAAATCACACGATTTTATTTGAAAAGTATAAAAATAATTCAGAAAGATTCCAAGTCATGACTTGATTTCATATTTTTAACCTATTTCTCAATTATTTTAAAAACATCGAAGTCTATGCAATAGATTGTATAATTTAAAATAATGAAAATTCGATACAGAAAATTTACACTTGGCTTAGAGATCCTCCTAAATATACCATACCTCTACAATATACCCGACCAAACCCAACCAAACAATTAGAAATTGAAACACTTTCGAACGTCAAATATTGCGACAATGTCTCAAACAGTGACCACTTGTTCACTTGAAACATTAAAAGTACACAACCTAATCGCTAAGATCCACCTGTCACATGATTTTCTTTGTTATGAAGCGCTCCGTCTCAATTCCCCACTTTTGCGCATTATTTTGGCGCATAACACACGCAGTTCTCGGCCGAGACAACGAGGCGCGCATTTGGCTAAAAATATAACCAGCGCGTGGCCGCGACTCTGTCTCGCGCGTATAATAGAGAAAGCAGATATATATCCCAAGCGAAATTAAAGAAAACGAGAAATCGCCGAAACCTTGTCGCGTGAGATCGAGGAGTTTACGAGTGCAGCTTTGGACAACGGAGAGCTAAGTGGATGGTATTTTCGGACGGCCGTTTTTCATTCGGCGATGTGTAAAGTAGTGTTTCCGGATACCGCCGTAGAGTTTTTTGAACTTTCTTTCTTCGGGGGGTCGCGGTTCATTCATCGAGGTGGGAACATTTTTGAAAGTGAAGTCATCGACGATGAAATGCTTCGGTTCGGGTGGATTTTTAAATAAAAATAAGAACGGTGCTTTGTAAACAAGTGTAGCGGAGATATAGGAAGAAGGGGTTGAATAAAAAAGAGAGAAAGTTTGGCAAAAGATATTACGTTATTTTATAAAACAATTAAGGTTGCCAAAGTACAAAAAGTTCTGTAAATTTAAAGGCTACGAAAAAAATTTTCATTTCTTAATCTTCCTGTGGAGAGTGTGTGAATACAATGTTTTCCTATCTAACTTTACGAAGGAGCGTTAAATAATTTGTTATAAAAGTGCTTTAGCGGTATTAGTGTATTCAAGGACTTAATAACAGAATCGTGCCTGACATGCCTTGTCAAAAGATTGTACAAGATAATTTTCAACATGATTTGTTAAAAACGAAATTTTGGCACAATAAGACCTTGCCTGAAATCTTATTTAACATATATTCTTAAGATACGGATTACTTTATCGTTGGAGGAATATTTAAAAACTGATCAGTATAATTTCGTACACGAAAAAATTTTTTTTTTTAATTCCCTGATAGTTTGGCAAACGTGGAACAATAAATTAAAGTGGTTAATATAAAAATTATCGTAATATTCCGGTAAAAATTATAGCGAAATCTCCATAATTTATTTTTACCGGGCTGTCATCACGGTAACTTTTTTCAAACCACTTCAACTGTTTCAGGGTTAACAAACTGTCACGGTAATTTATATGGAAAAATTCTCTACGGCTACGAAAATTTCCTACAACACATTTACCTATAAGATTATTTATTCGTTTAGACATCTTACAATTGTTTTATTAGGCGACATAGTAAATTTATTATACTAATCATAGTTTTTATTAAAATACAGTATATAGTTTTTATTAAATTAATGCAGCACATAAGAAGTTTACATCCATACTAGCTTACAAGAAAAAACCACATAAAATCACCAATTTCTTCATCATCATCATTCCCCAAGCGTAGTAACTGCCAACCACACAAAAAAATTAAAATAAGCCCATCGAACTAAACGTACTCTATTCACGTTTCAGTACTGAACAGTGCGAGAGAAAGAAAGAAAAGAGTGAGTGCCTTGCAGTATAGCGCCGATCTATAAACAGAGAGCAACGTCGAATATACCAAACCCGAAAAGCCCTGCATCTCCGCACCCAGGCGATACCTACTTCTACCCACCCTCGACTCGTGTACCTAGGATCTAAGTGACAACAAAGTATGCGCATATATACCCTGCACGGCTGCTCCACACTCTGCTGCATAATATCGTCGCGCTCGTCACTGTCTTGTCTTATACCTCCTGTACTGATACATATACTGATCGTCTTATTGTTACTTGCATGCCGGCACGCGACGGCCACATACCCCTCGCGGCTGATTCTTTAATATCAATTGCGAGCGCGCGCTTTTGCAGGAAGCTTTCGCCGGTTTGTCCTTCTTCGACTACTAATTATACACGCATAAACCATGTTTTGCATCTCTCTGTCAAACTGTATCGTCTTTTTATCTTCATGTATATATATAATATAGGAACTAAACTAATTGTCTCGTCCGTTTTGATAAAGCTTACGAATATATCTATTCCCAGCTGTGCCGTATTTTTCTTCTCTTATTATTATTATTATTAATACCCATCCACCCACACGCTGGCACCGCGTTCGCTGTGTGATATCATCGGCTTTCTTATACAGCTTCCGGCCGCTGAAAAACAGCCGAAAACATTGCAATTTCTGTCACCCGTATTCTATATAGCTATACGCGCGTACTTATAACCATTGTCGAAACTTTCGCATCACTCGCGCGCGCGAACGCGTTTATTTATAATCGAGCTTTCTTGGCGTTATTGTGCGTTGCGCAAGCGCGCAGATAAGGGAGGGAGAGAGAGAGAGAGAGAGAGTCGTCGCATCACCTGGCGCAATGTTGTTCATTCACCGAGTGCGAGCGGGGGGCTACTTAATCGCTTTTCGATCGTGATTGGCGCGAGGTGGGAACTTAAGTGGGGTACGTAGTGCAAGCGACGCGACAACGACGACGACGACGATGATGATGATTGTTAGATGGGCTTGGTTTTGAGAGCCCGGACTTATAAGGCGAAAGCCTTGTGATGTGTGCATCGGTTGCGCCGCGTGGTAATGATCTGATTTTTTTTTTTCGTTGTCGATTATTAGCCTCATTTTTTTGCCGGTTATTATTGTTATCATTATTTTTCAAGGTTTGGGTATTTTTATACCGTTATTCTTTAATGAAAATGTCATTTTATAAAAATTGATATTTTTATAACTATTCTCAACTCTTCTGTCTAAACACACATATAATCATTCATAAACAATTTAAAATCCATCAGCCATGTATAAGTACTTTCATCAACAACTATACGTTAATTAATCTCTCGCGCCTGACGTCAAATCTGAATGTTTGCGTGTGTCTGTGCCGTCCGCTCTCTGTCTGTGTGTGTTTGCATATATATGCGCGCGCACCTGCGTGCCCGGCGTAAGTATATAAATAAAAAAAGTTTTTCTCTGAAAGACCGTCGACGCGCGTGCTAGCCTCGTGCCAGAGGGGGCGAACGAGCGAGTCGCGATTTCGCACGTGTCGTAATATCCCGCGCGTCGTCGTGAGACGCGGTTGTAAATGATGTAAGCCGGGCTCGTTACTTTTACCGCTGCTGTGCCGACTAAATATATAAGGGGAAATGTGTTATTTTTTTTGCAAACATATACTTTTGTAGTAGTTTTTGTTAAAATGTATATTTGTTTTTGTATTTATGGAGGAAAGTTTTAGTATATATTGTGTTAGATATAATAGTAAAAATTACTATTTTTTATAGTAATCGTGGAATAGACTCATTTTCTCACGAAACTTGCTACAATTTAGAGTAAAAATAACTCTTTATTTTATGTAGTAAAAAAAACTAAATAATAGCAATTCTTATTCTTCATAAATTGTGACAATTTTCATGAAAATATGAGTCTGTAAAATAGTAACTTTTACTGCAAAATTTTACTCCGCAGGTCGAAAGAACGAGCGACCTTGAGAGTGAAATAAAAAATGTCTGATAGGTATATATTCGGTAATGAAAATCAGTTATGGTGTATAAATTGAGCGATTACGTTATCTGTCGACAGCATCGTTGAGTTCCAGTAAAATTTATGTCTCGCTTGTAACTCCCTCTGGCTGAAAAAGTTATCTGGCTCTCATTATGATACGAGACTTTCTAATTTTTTCTATATAAAAGATTAGTAGATAATTTAGTAGTCTATATCGCTTTCCAATTAATATATCTCTTTATTTGCTTAAAGTGAAATTGTTTCGAAACATGTGACGCTTATGAATTTTATTTACTTTTCATGATTCAAACAAGAAATCAACGATAACATTTCTAATGGATTTCTTCATCAGATTTTTTGAAAGTCGATTTCTAAATAATGTCATTCACACAGTTCAAAACCTTTAATTTTCAAAATCATCTTTCGAAAAATCAAACGTCCAGAATAAAAAAAAATAGCTTACAATCGTAAAAACTAAATAAAATTCAAACTCTCATAGAAACCTAATTAATGATCTTAACAACTCCACCTATATACCATATACCATCTTACCCCATAATTCACACTTCACCTAACGACCTTACCCCACAGATGCCGGCCGAGTGCATAGCCAATCCGCTGCAGCGGGAGTTGGCCGACTCGATAATCCGCATGCAGCCCCTAGACGAGATCCGCATCCTTTTGGCGTGCGGCGCCAAGCCGAACGAGGCAGTGACGCAGGGCCTGAGGCCCCTGCACTACGCCGTCTGGCAGCGCTACACCGACGCGGCCCAGTTGCTCCTCGTCAGGGGTGCCGATATCGACGCCACGGATGAGTGTGGATACTCGGCGCTGCATCTGGCCGCGGAGCACGGCTATCATGATCTGGTGAAGCTGTTGCTGAAGTGCGGAGCGAAGGTCGATCATCGGGAGGATACCTCGGAGCCGTTTCCGAGGTAGGTTGATATGAACTGTGGGAGAAATTTGTGGGGATTGAGGGTTTTGATCGGATGTATTTTAGTTTTGGTATCGTTTACGAAGGGGGGCAGAAGAATTGAAGGATCTTGGGTTCCGGAAGCGTTTTACATTTTATCCTAAAATATTTTAGTTAGTAGAAGCGAGACAAAATTCTTTTCAATTTAACCACTTCCATAATCATCTCACTTTCGTCAACTCACCATTTCAACAAATCCACAGGACGATGCTTTGCGACGAGCCGCTACGACTGGCACTGCGTAACCACCACATCGACGTGGCGAAGACGCTGCTGGAAGCTGGCGCTAACCCCAACAAACGCTACTTCTTTGGCTCGGAGATCAATCTCGTCTCACCTCTTGACCTCGAGTGCATGGAACTGCTGTTAGCCTTTGGCGCCTACCCGAACACGCGTGACCGCGCTGGACTGACGCCGCTGATGAAGGCTGCCCGATTACCCCAGGTCGGTTCATTGTTGGTGGGCGTTGGGTCATGTTCATCAGTTTAATATGGTCAGATTTTGAAGTCGAGTTAGAATCTTATTGTAATTTGTTAATTGAGTAAAAAGATCACGTTATTATGCTATATGATCTGCTAGAACTTCATTCAAATCTATGGAAAAATCACGTGAAATCTTAAATGTGGTATAAGATAAGTCTTATGTACAAAAATCTTTTAGAATTTTTTTTAGTATTCTAGTCAAAAATATCCATATGGATATTTTCAACATGGATACTTTATAGAATAATGAAAGTTTCCGTGATTTTTTTACTAAAGATCTGAATAAAGTTTTGTAATGTTTGCTAGATCTAACATGAGATTTTGTATGAGATCTCGCGTAAGATTATTGACACACGGTCATTTTAGATATAAACGTACCAAAACTGTATTCTACTATAGAATACTGTAATCAAAATCAATTCTAGTAACAGTATGCTTATTATGTTAATTAGAACAATCAGCGTCATTAATAGGGGAAAATCGCCGAAATCTCGACGGAAGTCCGAACCTTAAAGTTCCAATCCAATAAATCAACCGTATCAGGCTGCTTTCCCCTATATCTGCACAGAGAAAAGAAAATCTTTACTTTTAACGAACGGATGTTTGGATATGGACAAATGAATGTTCATTTTATAGTTCATTCATTTATGGAATGTTCATTAAGTTTTAACGAATTTGTCTAACTGTAAATGAACATTCATTTGTTCATATCCAACCGTCCATTCGTTAGTACAGTATAGATAAGTATACAGTAAAGATTTTCTTTTCTCTGTGTAAAACCACCATCACCGCGCTCACATCCCTAATAATCTAAATTCTACAGATGAAAAGATGACCCCAAAGAAGATAAAACTAAAAAATTTTCCCATTTCTTTTCTCTACATATACATAACGACCCCCAATCTACGTCCGCAGAAAGTCCTAGCTTTCGAAAAGTGGTACCGCAACGTGTTCCGCACGTTCGGCGGTCCGGCCGATCTCTTCATTAGCGCCGAGGGGCGTCGCGACGCCCACGTCCATCAGACGAAGGAAGGCCGCAACGCCTCGGAATTAGGAAGTGTTACACTTATCTTTCTCGCTCGAGACTTTTATATATGATCGCTATATAGTCGTATAAGTATACATATAGCTGCGGCGAAAGCCGGAAGGGCGTAGTAGAGTATTGTGCTCGGGGTTGATGGATTGTCGTGGTGACCCTCGCGAGCCGAGGATGAGCGGGACATATTATAATGAAAGATGTTACGTCAGTTGTATGATAAGATATTTATTCGAAGGTGATGATGACTGGTAAAATTTACGGTAGGAGGGAGGAAATGGAAAATCGATTTTTAGTGTCTCTAAAGAATGAACGGTTTTTTTAGATATCTTGGAAATTTTAACTACTTATATAAATGAGTAAACGATCGGTGGCTTAACTGTAAAATTCTATTATTACTTATCCGAAAAATACAATAATCTTTTTGGATATGTAGCGTCTAAAAATTGCCCTTTCGGTTCTTGTCTTTTAGTTCTCAAAATCATCGTTGACAGTAACCCATAAAGTAGACACCCATACTGTATTTGTCCTGGCTTTTGTTGATAAATATTAAGTAGAACAAGGAAAGAACCCGTTGTGTTGTTATACCGTTATCTTCGACATAAACATGCATGCGGGATTTGGCGATTTTCTTCATATCAAAAGCATCGAATTATCGCTCATTTAATGTCATTTGGATGAGTCAAAAATATATGATTAACCCCATTCATTAGAGCTGTACATTATATATCGGAACTGTACATTATATACAGTTTCAGTATAACTTCACATAGCAAACTTTTATTTTAATGCTGATAAAAGTAATATGTACTTTGTTAAAAATATCAGTTTTATTTCACATCAAGGCCATCTTAAAATCAGCTGATAACTTTTTTTTAAACTTTCGACTGAATGGGTTAACCACATTCACAGCCACATCTAACCCCTTTTTCACCTACCCCACCAAACTCTTTTAACCATTCTTTTTTTTATCCCAACAGGGCATCGCTTCGGTCCTGCTGCTGCTCAGCTACGGCGCGGACGTGAACGCGATGGCTGACGCGCGCCACGACTACCGCACTGTCCTCCACTACGCCATCCTCGGCGGTGACCCGGCCGTCATCAACCTGCTGCTCAAACAGGGAGCGTCCCTCGACCTCGGCCCCGATTACCAGAAGCCTACGGCGTTGGACTTGTCGATATTGAAGGGCGATCCGTCGATTGTGGAGATGCTGCTTGAGGCTGGTGAGTGGGTGAATGATTGGGGATGGGGTTGAAAGACCGGGGTAGGTCAGATTTTAAATGGGTAATTAAAATGTAGTACCATATTTATTTGATAAAAAAAAGAAAAGAAAACAAAATTAAATTTAAAAAAATACATATTTCTGGTAGCTTTTACGTGGACAGTTTCTGTTTCAACATAACAGTCATCATTTTAATATAGACACAAGTAAATTTTGGCAAATACACAGCTTTTACTTTCTCTTTGTGAAAAATTACTTAATAAAATTTCTTGTTCTTTCAAATAATTTTCTATTTGTTTTTTTTAGTAAATTAATATTCTTAATTTTAAGTTTTAATTAAAATTTGAAAATGTTTATAAAGAAAACATTACGTCTTTTGTACTACATCTTGTTCATTATCCACTTTTAGTAGGTTACTCTGGGTTTGGTAAGACCGCGATAAATATAGAAAATCTAAATCTCCTCTGGTACTCTTTGTAGTAATATAGACTTAAAAATTATGCCAATCGAAAGCTATTTTCGTGCTCTGTATATAAAGATAATGCTCGTGTGTGCGCGCCCGTTTCAGATTCGATATTGCCGAGCCTCTCTGCTCTGAACACTTTCCGCGTTGCATAGTTTAATGGCTATTTTTATTGCTCGGCCCGCATAAAATAAAAACAATCTTAATTTGCTGTCAAACTTTTATTTTAATGTCATTTGCGAAGATAAAAAAATTCAATCGGTAATATTGTTAAAGTTGAAAAAGAAAAGGTAGTTCAAAAAACTTTTAAGGGATACCACACATTTTTATTAAAGGTTTTTATTTTCTCTTTCTCATTTATATTTTGTGTGGCTATATTATAGTAATATAACTGAGAAATCGGAGAGAAATAATAGTTTTCTAATTATAGGAGAAAAATTAATTATTTCAACCAGGGAAAAAATGGTATAAGCGGCTCATTGGTAGGCTTTTTTCCAATTTTCGTGGGAAAACTGGTACAAGCTAATTATTTATCAAAATATACAATACTTTGTAAACGATAAAAAACGGTTGTAAACCACAATTTTTATAGGAATCGATTGAAAATTGTTAAAGATATTCAAATTTGTACATATTATATGATACAATGCCAGCATTGGCATGGTCGTACTTTTGGCCAGGGTATGGTGAATAGTATATTACATACCTAGGGAGTAAAAGTAAATACTGTATTCGCGATTTTGAGCTAGAAGAGAAACTGGCACTTTCGGCCAGGGTATGGTAAAAAATAGTATAAACACCCCGCAAGTAAAATTGGTTTAAAATTAATTGGTTAAGTCTCTTCCTCCCTTATAGGTGTATAATATACTAATTCGCCGGGGGAGAGGTGAAACCAGACAACTCGGCAGAACGCTAAGAAACCAGACAACTCGGCAGAGCGCTAAGAAACCAGACATCTCGGGCAAGCGCTAAAAACCAGACAACTCGGCCGAGAACTAAGAAACCATATAACTCGGCCGAGCGCTAAGAAAACAGACAACTCGGCGAATAGCTAAGAAACCAGACAGCTCGGCCGAGCGCTAAGAAAACAGACAGCTCGGCCGAGCGCTAAGAAAACAGACAACTCGGCCGAGCGCTAAGAAACCAGACGACTCGGCCGAGCGCTAAGAAAACAGACAACTCGGCCGATAGCTAAGAAACCAGACAAATCGGCTGAGCGCTAAGAAATGAGACAACTCGGCCGAGCCCTAAGAAAACAGACAACTTAGCCGATAACTAAGAAAACAGACAACTGGGCTGAGAGCGAAGAAACCAGACAACTCGCGGGCTCCTTTTTTCATTCGGGTTTTAGTTGATATAACCACAGGAGTGAGGTAAAAAATCAAGGATTTTAACTCCCTACAGTACAAAATAAAAAGAAAAAAGAAGCCTGCGAGTTGTCTGGTTTCTTAGCTCTCAGCCGAGTTGTCTGATTTCTTAGCGCTCAGCCGAGTTGTCTGATTTCTTAGCTATCGGCCGAGTTGTCTGTTTTATTAGCGCTCGGCCGAGTTGTCTGGTTTCTTAGCGCTCGGCCGAGTTGTCTGTTTTCTTAGCGCTCGGCCGAGTTGTCTGTTTTCTTAGCGCTCGGCCAAGTTGTCTGGTTTCACCTCTACAAATCTCCAAAAACTATCGAGTCGTCCTTTGTCACAAGCTTAAAATATATTCGTATAAATTATCTACCAAAAACTAAATACGAACCCTTATCCTCATATTTTTTAGGGGCAGACGTTAACGCCACATCCCCAATCATCGGCTCGCCGCTGCACGTCGCCTGCGCGGACAACATTCCCAACCGCATCGAGATAATGAACATGCTGCTCGAGCGGGGCGCTGATCCTAACCTCGTAATCCGCAGTGAGGAAGGTCTCTCCTTACGTCCAGTCCTCGCCGAGTACGTCGCCTCCAACGAGAACCCCTCCGTCGAGGTCGTCTCCCTTCTCCTCAAGTACGGCGCACGTGTCGTGATAAAGACGCAGTTCCGCGATCCACACGGTATCCTCAACTCCCTTCAAAACACGGCGGACAAACCGCGGCTGCTCCAGGCACTTCTGGACGCTGCCGAGAGTTTTGATCCCTGCATGATCAGGAGGTCGTCTAGTCTCACCGACGCACAGAAGGCGCTGGTTATGGAGGCAGCGAGGACGCCTCTGCCACTCACGCATCAAGCAAGGCTCATTGTCAGGAAGATGTGCGGACCCAAGCTCACGAAGATTGTCACCAGGCTGCAGCTGCCCAAGAGCCTGCATCGTTATCTGATGTACGATTTCTAGCGGGTGACGGGTTGATTTGTTGTCCCGCACTGGGGGTTTGTTGTACGCGATCGCGTATGGTTTATCTTTTTGTATTCGACGAATCGAGGGGGCCTTTTGGGATTTTATTTTTTAAAAGCGAGTACTGCGGTTGATACTCGATGAGTTTTTTGTCGGTGCATGGCATTGTTTTTCTAGACGAGCTCGAGAAAAACTAATGTCGGTCCTATAAATATACTTTTATTTTCCTTGCGAATTGAATGCCCTTTCGCCGGTTCATTGACGCTCACATGTCACTTTTATTACCCCGTCGCGCACGTGTATTTTTACTTAAACATTATATAATATGATCGTTACATATACATTATACTGTACGTCTCTCATTTTGCTTTTAGACATTGTGATACCCGAACGAATATATCGAATTATATATATTTACGTATATTGTATAGAGCGAATTAGGTGTATTTTCATAATATAATGTACATACATGCATACATAAGTACCAAAGAACTTCTTGAAATTGCCAAAGAAAGCCACCAAAGCAACGAAGGTTCGAAGCTGCAGGTGAAGAAGTCATATCACGCATAAACACAATCGTTCTGTACTGACCCTAGTATTACGAATTACTCTTATCGTATCATTCGACTTTTACTTTATAATGATTAGCTGTAATGTGAATTTAACGGGACGGCCGATGTCGAGGCCACCCGGCGAAATTGTGTGATGATTGTATATTATTATTATTATATATACGCAACGTCAAGTCAAAAAAACATTTTGACGCTTAACCATGTCATTTTGTACCTTTCTTATATGTACATACACATAATATATATTGTTGTATACGTTCGTATTATGAAACAGTATTTGAAAAATAAAATTCATGAACCCAGAATTGAGAATATTTTTGTTTTCTTTATTAACAATTTTAATAGAATGGAAATTTTTTGTAGATTTTAGTTGATTTTTAACTTATTTCTTTCAAATTTGGCGCGTCTCGATATGACGTCTTTGTGGAAGGGGAAAATGGAAAATCGGAATACGTTTTGTGACGGCAGTGACGATACAAGTGGCTGGACGTCAAATAACGAAGAGTATTAGAGTAGTACTCAAATATTGCGCAAATTATCATGGAAGGGAAAAGGAAAAATGGTCAACAGATGACAAACATAACCTCTTTTAAAAAAAAATTGAAAATGCGTTGAATTAAGGTTTTTTGTATACACTGGTACCTGTGCTTTCTTTATTTATTGTATTTAGTGGATGTTAAGTTCACAATGAGGCCTCCGAAGTTTACCATTCCCTGCAACTTCGAAGGGTAAGTTAAGGTTAGAATGGCAAGTGCACTTTGTCAATATTTTGCCATTCTAACAACTATGACTTTGTATTTTTGTGTAAAACAATTATTAGATGAAATAATTAAATTTTACGTTTGTAGCCTTCCATATTTGGATAGGAAGGTCATAATAGTCTCGGTTTTTGGCAAAAGCCAATATCGAGCCAAAGGATGTAAAGCAGATATGTTTAGCTCCGTTCTACAAGTAGGTCTTCTGGAAGAACCAAGTCTTGATAAAGAATCACTGGTAGGATTTTTATTGTGTTTAGTTACTTATTTTATATAACTAATATTATACTTATTTACCTATTTTATAGTGCGAAATAGAAGGTTATCATGATCCAAAAACAAGAACAGTGTATTTACATTTGAAAGGAGTGTTTGACTCGCATACACTTGTTAATGATTATGATCAATTTGTTGAAAAGCTGGAACGTAAAGATTTTCTTAGTGCTTGGGCTCACATGAGGAATAAATACTCGAGAGCTTTACTTGTGCTGTTCCATTTATCTCACATAATTATTTTAAGTCATCCTACTCATACATTTGACTATAGTTATATCCATTTATTTCGAGCTCTCGATGTAGTTAGGTAAGAGAAAGTATTTCATTATTTTACAATAAATATAAAAAATATTACAAATAAAAGAAAATTGATTATTTCTCTATTTACATTATAGGCAAAAGACATCACCTCCATTATCAGATTTCCTCAACACAATACCTGGACTGCCAAAGGATTGGTTAGCTAATGGTAGACCTTGTTCACCACGTGTATTATTTTATTTTGAAACTTGCCCATTGATTTTTCGTGATCCATCAAGTGGGGCTAATATTAAAAAGCTGGAGCATGCATTGGAGGATAGAATTTATCAAGTTTTAAGAAAAAACAGAGTTGTTACAAATAACAGGTAATCTACTAATTGCATAACAAGACTAAAACTAAAATAAAGATTTGGTACTAATTTTATTTTGATTGTTGCAGCTCAAATTCTCTTTTTGCTATCCCAGCAAATCAAGAATTTGTATTTGTAAATACAGGTAATGCGGAAACTCGAGATATTCTATCATACATGACTCAACAGTTAATTAAAAGTTGTTCAGTTACCCCTGGAGGAGCAAATTCAAGAAATTATGTAAATTTAGATTTAAATAATGTAAATAGTGATAGTTTAGAAGATGGTAAGATACTTTTATCTTCATTGTAATTACAAATCATTTATTTCAACTTCTATAATTATATTTTGTCAGACCATTCATTTAAAAAATTCCTGCAACAACATATCAATTTAGCCTTTTCAAAAGGTTTTGATGATAATGTTGGTCGTCATCCAGCTCCAACATATTTTGAGGTCTGTAAATTAACATAAAAATTTGTATCTTTATTTGATCATACTTTTTACTTTTATAATCTCTACTACAGATACCAACACTATCTATATTTTTTCAAGTATCAAAGCAAGTGTATGACTTTTTTATACATGGAAAGGATAAAGAATTGTTGACTCTTCATGGACTATTAGATACTGACGTTAAGTTTAGTAAAAGTCGTTGCTCTAAAGTTTTACCAAGAGCTCTACAAGCGTATCAAGAAAATCTTCCACAACACTATACAAGGTAATGTAAAGAGATTGACATTAAAATATCTGCATTACAAAATGTAAGTATTCTAACAATGTAATTTTACTTTTAGAGCTTACCACGAATCAAAGTTAGCTCAAGCAATGGCTGTATTTGAAATGCATGCCAGAGGCCCACTTTTTGACGAATTTAGTGAAAAGCTGCAACAAGAGTGTGACAAACATTGGCGCGCAGGTCGGCAAATGTGTCAAGTTCTGTCGCTCACCGGAAATCCATGTACAAATCCCATTCACAAAGGTGGCGGTGAAGGAGCTGGTGGTGGAGAAGTACTTGAAACGCGGACGGATTTTAAGTAGGTCTTAATTACTAAAATCCAACTCAGATGATACTGAAGTGAATAATCTAGAGGTTTTTATTAATTATACACCATTTTATTCGTCTTTTAGCGACTTATCGGTAATGGAGCACTGCAGTGGAGTTCGATACATTTGTGCATGTAATTGTGGTGCGTACCAATCTTCACGCGAGGATCCGTTTAATCTTAAGCAAGCAAATTACGATTACTTCCAAATGTTAGCAATGCAATGTGGTTGCTATCAATTGGAGTGTTTTCAATTTCCAGTATTTCAACCCAGCACTCACAATTTTAGGTAGTTTGACAGAAAAATTACTTTTCATTAAAAATTGTCAATAAATTGTCTATTGTTACCGAATATTCTTTGATTCGCAGAGCCGCCCAATTATTCTCGAATACTAATCGGAAAGATTCACTGATACGTACAGATATTGCTACACCCCAGGGTGATACCCAAGCTTGCAGTTTAGGAGTTAATGGTAAGTAAAACGTTTCGTTTAATATTTAGAGGAAGCAATAAATTTAAAATAAAATTATTTTGTAGATGAAATCACAGCTTATGGCAGCGGAGGTCAATCACCTCCAGCTCAGAGTGATGTCATTGAAGATGATGCTCCTAGACTCAGCGATAAAACGAGTTTCACGCCCGGTGATGAGAACAAAGTTGTCATCGCCGTTACAGATACGGACGCAGAAAAAGAGAAGTCGCTCAATAGGCAACCTTCGACGACAGAGTATCTTCCAGGAATGTTACATACTGAATCTCCTCCTGGTCTGCTACCACAATTTTCTAGTTGGTCCTTGGTCTGTCTCGGTTCGAGTAGCATATATTCTCACAATTTAGGGTTGCAACATCAATCAGGTGTTCTTGCTAACTCTGCTTTTCTTCTTCCTTGGGATGTCACTGTCAGGTGTGATATCACTTTTTTAAAATAACTAAACTTTATTAAGTAAAATAATTTGTAATTTCTGAACATTGAAATATTGCTCAGGTTGGAGCATCAAAAAGAAAGAGGTTCACTTTGGCCGGTTGGGAACGAAACCAATCCGCATAATTTCTGTCCTCGAGGGAAGAATTTCCAAAACGTTAACGTCATGCGAGGACGAAAATCAAAGAGAGGCAAAGAGTTGCTTGTTAAGATATTTGTTGGAGTCGAGTATGAATGTCCGAGAGGACATCGATTTATGGCTTCCACACCTGATAAAGTTTTAAAAGCAACAGGTATTGGTACCGTCAAAGACAATGGCAATAAAGTTACTTCCAGTACAACAGACATGCCATTATATTTTCCTTGCCCATGCAGGTTTGTATTTTATTTCATTGTATAATTTCAAAAGATACCAGATTTGTTAAATGAAAATATAAATTTATTTTGACTATAGGCAACCTAAACCTCTGATAGCACAGCTAATGAGGATACATGTTGTTACGCCAAAGGCTCCAGTTCATGTTACCTTAAATCCTCGTGTTCAACCTGGACCACCTCCCTGCCCGGTCTTTATCACTGGATGTGAAGAGCCTATAAAGCTATCTCAGAGTGCCTATTGGATTCTTAGGCTACCGTATCCTTTCATAATTTTAATTTATATACTTTCTACAATTAATCAGCAACATAATAAATTTAATATACATGTTTCTTTTCACTGACTTCCTAACAAAAATCCTTACAATAAAAATAGTTATGTTTACACGGGAGACAAGGGTCCATATTTACCTCCAAAGGAGCTAGGACCACTACCATTATCACATGGTAGACTACTCGCAGGAATGTATGGCATTAGCGAAGTAGTGGGTGACAAAAAATAGGAAAAAAGCAAATGGAAAGAGAATTAATGACTGATCCATGAAAATGTAAATTTGCTATATTTTTTTGTTATCTTTTTCGACTCACAAAATGTACATACAGAATAAAATAATTTAATTAATCTAACGTTATCTTTTTTATTTTTAAACTATCCATGCATTAATAGAAAACAATTCTCAATTTCTCATAGAGTATTAATTAAATTGACCTCTTTTTTTGTTGATTCATTTAAGTCTCTGTTTTTAATCATTAGACATTATGTAAATGGAGGAAATTGCCCACATAAGTATACTAAGTATTTAAATTTCTTGGTACTTACGTGCTTAGTCATGCATATCAATGACGATCTTATAAAAAATCAATGAGGAACCTCAGTAGGAATACAAACACGGCTGCAGCACGCGGTAGATTTCAATAGTTCAAAATAGCCGCGGCAAAAGCCAACCAATCGACAGCTTCGAAAATTTCGCATTTAAAATGCACCCATGTGATTGGCTGTGTTGCTCCCTCGCGTTTTCCAACCTCCCACGCCTGCTCCAATTCACATGCATTTAAACAATCTTTACACAAGTAACCATTGTTATCAATCGATTATTATCAGCGATAAAAATAATCGTTAAAAAACAATACGGCACGCTATTTGACTGCAGTTCGGCTGATTTATTTCTGGATTTCGAAGTCACGTGACCAGCGAAGACGCCGACGCAGACAGGACCAGACAGGCACAGAAGCGAGCCAGGCGCGAGCTGCCGCGAGATAAACACTTGTCATTGCCGTTTGAATGTGTTTTGAATTTTTTTACAGAGTTTTTCTTGCTGTGTTTTATAGAAAAGTTTTTATTGAGAAAAGCATGTGATAAGTTGCGTTGTTTAGCTTAGTAAGGTGAGTGACACACCTGATTGTTATATTTTTTCGAGTGTACAGTTACGCGAAAACAATTAGCGAGCGCCGCGCGTGTGTCGAGTGCGGTTGAAAATACGTTACGAAATGCGGTTGTACTGGCTATAGATTTGCATGTTTTATTTTTACACAAATCATTAAGCACGTCTATTAGAAACTCACAGAAAATTCACGGCCAATGCCAACTAATGTTTCGACTGTGAATATGCATAAATTATTTTCGATCCTGTATATTATTTAATATTTTATTTACTTCGTTTAGTTAATAAAATTTTTGTATAAAATATTAATTCAGGTAAAATTAGAAACATTTTTGACTAATGTTATTTTTGTGAAATTGTTTACAGATTTAGCTGAATATTATTTAGCAAAAATGAAGACTCACACGTTTACCAAGTTTTATCTATTAGTTATTATTCTAAGTGTAACATCAGTCCAAGTTAATGGACAGTCACTGTTAAATTGGATATGGAGCAAACCAGAAGACACTGCAACTGTAATGAGTGATGGCGTGCCACTTGTTAATATACCTTATGAAATGTTGACTGAAGATGAAAAATTTTTGAAAGAAGCAGCTAAACTGGTGACCGATATTCAAATTTCTTCACCATTAGAAATCTGCCAGCACAAAGTTGTTATGAAAATTAAGACATCATGTGGAAGTATGACAGAGGAAGAACTTGCTAAACTAAGTGTTAACTTGCTTAATTGCCAATCAGCAACTGAAGGCAGGAGAGTTTTTCCTTGCTCAGAAGAAATGGTATTATTTTTTGATTATTAAATTTTTTTTTTTTTTCAAATTTTAATATATATTTAACAATTATAACATATGAATTCCTAAAAAAACCACCAAATAAATATAGTTTATCTTTTATTTGAATTTTTTATATAATAATAGTGATTCATTAGTTTATACATTACTATCTGAATTATAAAAATTTTGTTATTAAATTTTAATGAATTACTCAAGAATTAATATTTATGAATTATAAAAACAGATTTTAAATAATGTTGAAGTCCATTTAGAAAATTAAATTGTTAAATTATCAGAATATCAGAAGAGATAACAATGACAAACATGCTGATACAGTAACAAGAATTTTAAATTATGTATTTATGACCTATTTAGATATTTGTTTTATTATAAAAATAAATTAAAAGATATTCCTCCTATAAATTAATTTACATAAGCATAATACAATTTTACCATGATTTTTACTATTACTTGTAAAGTATGAGTTCTATGTTCTTTACTCTGTAACATCCAGGATTTGATTTTGTATAACACTCTCAGTATACTAAATAGTTCCTGTTTCCACAGGGTGGCTAACGTTCAAAAGGGGTGTTTTCGTGCAAGTTCAGACTTGCAACAACTCACCCCTCTTTGCTTCCCCTCAGTTAGTGTAGTACCGTTGCAGGCTTCAGTTTGTTTTTTCACAGCAGTTATATTTGTTTGAACTGAATTACTGATTTATTTTCTCCTACAATTGCTATAAAAATTAAGTTTTATTTTTATTTTATTATTGAAATTTTTGCATTATTTTTATAAAATGATTGTGAACAAAATATTTAAAGTGGTATTTTTTTCAGTCTATAAAACAATGTACTTCAAATATGGATGCTGATACATGGAATGCTTACCATTTGATGAGCAATAGAGCAAGAGCTGTTTGTTATGCTTCAAGAAGTCAAGAATTTCGTGCTCTGACTGAATTAACAGTTAATAAATTAATGAGCTCTGCACATGCACAAATTCAAACTTTGGAATCTTTGAAGGTAAAATAAATCTGATAATAAAATTATATTTTTATTTATATTTTATTAATTAATTTTACATTATTTATTTTAGGAAAGTCAAGATCGTTTAGAAGAACAAACAATTACTGCTCAAAAAATTGTAGAATCAAATATTCGAGATCTTACAAACGAGAAGGCTTTAATACGAGCTGGTCATACTCAACTTGCAGAAATGACTGAGGATATTAAGAAAAAATTGGGTAAGAAATATTTTAAAAATGACAGCTTTATTTAATAAAAAAAATAACCAATATTATATATATCATTACATCAACAGAAAAAGCAAGCCATGATCTTCTTGTACAGGCTGAAGAACGTGGCCACAATCAAGAAGAAATTTTAAAAGATTTAGAAAATATTCAAATTCAAGCCCAACTTCTCTGGGAAAAAATTGAAAGTAGTACTAATCGCATAATTCAGCAAAACCATGAAGCAGCAACTCAATATGAAGAAACATTAATAAAATTAGAAAAGATAAATAAAACAATTGTTTTTATTTCTGATTTGACGAATAGTATGCGCGACGAAATTGATAAAAAATTAGGATGGATTTTGGAATATATTGGCACAACAGGTAATTGTTATTTATTTCTGATATGTAAATTTGTTTAATATTGCGTTCTATTACTATAATAAATTTTACATTTTTAGGAGAGAATCTTGATAAAATCTATCGCATTACATTGCATGTTGTATACTTACTTGGAGCAATGGTTGTTTCAGCATTTCTTCAAGCTCCATTTTTAACTAGATCAGCAATTTTAGGAATAGTTCCAGTGAATCTTGCATCTTATTTAAAACATGGACTTAATGCTTGCCTTGATTTTGTTTCTATTACAGTATTGATATTATTAATTACTGCAAGTAAGGACATATTTTACTACGTGAAATATGTAAAGTGTATAAGACATTGTACAAATATTTATTTGTTTTACAGTGCATTATCTTATGAATGGCATTCAATATTTGATGCAGGCAAGAAATGAAAAAACTGAAGAAGTCGAAAAACCTCAAACTGCTTATACTAATGGACATGCAGCTTTTAATGGAAATGCAAATGGCAAAATGTATTCTGATATTGAAAAGACACTACCAAAGCCATCTTTAATAGATCAAATTTTTAATACTGTAGCTAATTTATGGAAAGGTGGAATTCAACAAATTTATCAAAGTATAGGTAAATATTTAGAAAATGGAAATTAGAATTTATTTTTTTTGTATTTATTACCAACTATTTTACAAATTAAAATTTTGTTTATTTTTTTCTAATTTAAACTTGTCACTAATTTTATATTTTTTTTATTATAGAAAACTTAAAAGCTATCTTCCGATCAATCAAGTCATGGACTTGGCAAAAAGTTGATCCAATAGAAGAATTATCTTGCTCTTACGTAGCAACAAAGAAATATGAGCGCATTGCATCTGGCAGAGGATACCCGAGTATATCGGATGATGACAGTGAATATTCCGACTCGCGTGATTCCGGAAAATTTGTCATCAGCGATGACAATAGCCTTACCGGTGCTGTACTGAGGCGTAAGGGTACAGGTAGAAACGTGTCGCCTTTAACTGCATTTTTCAAAGGAAACCGAGGACCCACACTCCGGCAACCTTCGATTTCTCGTACCATTATTGATACCGTTAAACCAGTTTCATCGAGAAGGTACTTTAGACAAAAAATTATCATTATAACATTTTTTTTTACTTTAATTATATTCTACTTTTGTTCCATTACTTTAATCATTCAGATTTAAAAAATTACACATTAACTTTTTTACGCCCACGTACAGACCCGATTTTCCTACTGACATTTCTGCAAAGAAAAGAATTTTTCGATTTTATTTTGTTTTTGTACTATGATTAAAAAAAAAAAAAAAAAAAAAAAAAAAAATAAAAAAAAAAAAAAAAAAATATATAAAAAATATAAAAAAAAAAAATATGGCAAACGCAGATATATAAT